>BEXV01000842.1:9869-20086 GCA_003118195.1 Hemicentrotus pulcherrimus | reverse complement strand
AATGTAGAGGTATCATAGGGATGTGGTTAAAAGACTTGACTGTAGATGAGAAGGCTATTGGTTCAAGCCTTCATCCGACACTACTGTCCTTTGGCAAGACTTTAAGCTACCATTGCCAATATCCACCCAGGTGTTAATGGGTATCGTTGGAAAGGAAATTTTGGAACACTTTGAGCCAGCCTTGAGCACTTTGTGTGGTGGATTTGACGGGTATAAAAAATAACCAATATCATTATCACCATTATATGTTATTATTCTTAGATCGGGCTTATGAATATGGGGAACCTCTAACTTTAACTATTTTCTTGCACCAAACAGTGTCATATCTCAAGCTCCAGCTTGCTTGGGAAAATGGAGAAGTGCTTCGAGAGGGATCCTTTTACACTGGATTAACATGACCTCCCTATAACCAGGCTACACGAATAGAATAAACAGTTGACGTAGTAGAATTGATCTCAAAATAATCATCAGGCCGGCATTGGATCCGCATGGTAGCAATCTTATACCACCATGTGGGCAGCGGCTACTAAACCTAGGGGCTGCTAGAGTCCTGGAGGGGGAAATGAAGAGCTCAGGTCTCTCTACTGATGGGTATGGCGGGGTCAAAAGTAACCTGACAATATAAACTTTGCAATACACCAAAATACATTGTAGGTTATATCAGCTTTTCATGTTTTGCGTCATATCCGTGGCAATAAGAAGCTCTGAAATCTGACGAAACCGTGTCCCAGTGAGTAGCCCAAATCCTTTGAACAATTTAGTAACCCCAAAATTGAGTCAAAATGAGGTATTCTATGCCCCAGGCACTCAAGTGACACTAGACATTACTGTGGATAAGAAAAATTCAGGGAGAGATATTTAAATAATTTGTTCTTTATCGGCATACATAGATGAATCATAATTTTTTTAAATATAATATAGGACCTAAATCTCTTGTGCAATTTTTAAATAATGTGTGCTTCTTGAAACAATATGCAATCATTCTCATAAGTTCCCAAACTATTATTGTGTACTCCCGGTACCATAATGTATCTGAATGGGTGAGGGCACTTTCTGACTACAGTATGCATTCTGTTGCAAATCTTCCACACAAAATAGTAATGATTATTCTTCTCCGTATCAAGTCATGATTAAACCTTATTTAATTTTTTAAAACAAGAAAAGTCAACTACCCATGTAATACATTACACGCCGAAAATCTCCGCAACACTGTAGCACGATATATTTTTTGGATTACACGGTTTACACAATTCACCTGAATCGTGTAACTGTGTAATCGTGTAGATTTACACGCTTGAAAATGTCGCTCTGAATCGTGTAATCTTGTAAATAGTTAAGTGCGTTAGTGGGCCGATTCGACCAGATGTAATAATCGTGTAACTGTGTAATCGTGTAAATTTACACGATTGAGGAATGTTCCTTCTTATTTGCTACCAACCAATGGTGGAGTGATAGGAGCCCGGCGAAATGGTAAGCATAATTATGAGTTTGTTGATAACGCCATCTTCAACGGCTGGAATCAACACAATTCCAGCGATCAATTGAATCGTGTAAATTTGAATTGTGTAATCGCGTTGCGGAGATTTTCGCCGGGCAGATTACACGATTACACGATTCGACCTGAATTGAGGAATCGTGTAATTTTACACGATTACACGTTTACAAGATTCAAATTCCGCTCAATTGGCAAAAGACGAATCGTGTAAAATAAATTGTTACACGATTTGAGCGAGCTATCGAATCGTGTAAATCGTGTTGCGGAGATATTCGGCGTGTACTGTAGGTGGTGGAGGTGGTTGAATTGGCAAGGGTGGTGGAGGTATTGGAGGTATTGGAGGTATTGAGGGTGTTGAAGATGGTAGTGATAGTGGTGGATGGTGGTGGTAGTGATGGCGGTGGTACTGGTTGATTGCTGTGATGGTAATGATTGTGGATGTGAATGGTGGTGGATGGTGGCATTGGGTGGGTGTTGTGGTGGTGGATGGTATTTTGGGGCTGTGATGGTGGTGGTGGAATTTGTTATTGCTGGGTTGTTGTGGTGGTTTTTGGTAATAGTAGTGTTGGTGGTGTTGGTGGTGATTGTGGTGGTGAATGTGCTGGTGGTAAATGCTGTTAAAGATGGTGGCAGGTATTGCCCCATCATATAAATATAAACATTTTATTTCTTACCATTATTTCATTATTTATTATTATATCAGGACAGGCCTATATGTACAGCATTATACATGACAGCAGGTACATAGTAGGCAATGATTCCATNGATACCAAAATAGACCCAGAGAGGGCAGCTAGGAGGCAAGTAATCTGGAGAAGGGGTACAGAGCTGACCCCCTAAGGGGAGAACCCGGGTGGAAATGACGTAGCTGTGGTTTGGGCACGTGTCTGCGATGGGGGGAACACTGGGGGCTTGGCACTGTGACGGTAGAGATGTATCGCTGGTATCGTAATTAAAAGAGAAAGGGGACAACAAAGGGAGTCATTAGACTACCTATGTCCTAATGACAAGCTGAATGACAAGCTGGCAAGACTATGATTGACCAAAACATTGGTTAGGGGATGACAATCACTAAAAAGGGTAGCCGAGAGCAGGGGTAGGGGGAGGGGGGCTGGAAGAAAAAGGGTGCTTTGGACTATGACATTGAAGACATTGTTTAACAATGTTAAATCTGAGATGCATGGCCCTACCTGTTATCAGTGTCTGTTATATGGTGTAATATTGAAGCCCTAAAAAAATCAAGCTTCAAAATGATCAAGAAGTGCCACCAAAAAGTAAAAAAAAAAAAAAAAAATCTTTGAGTGACCTGTTTTACCATACTTGTTTGCCCCAACAGACTGAAGTGTTATGAAAACCGTTCAGGAAACGCAAAATTCAATTTGGATTTCCAATCATAAATATCTTGATAATCAGACAGGCTTGCAAAAGTCATGGGGTTCCTGACTTACCTAAAAGTTTATAATTATCATTGCAGCATGAGCTAAATTCAGGATTTTGTTTCAGAATCGGACATAACACTGTAAAGTTACCCAATCCCTTTAAAGTCAATATACTAATGATATTATGTTGTTAAAATTCTAGTGAGTAATTTGTTCTTTATGTTTTGTATAGCACCTCTCGTAAGGTATTAAATATAAAATGGGCTTTATAAGAATTTATTATTATTATCATTATTATCATAGGACACACATCAGTTTAAAAATGCATTAGTAGCAATACAGTCTTGAGTTTTGAATGAAATTTCACATATCAATTGTTCTATCATAGCCATTAAAATATATTACAAAAGTGCTTTTAAATGTATTTTTATTGTTGTTGGAAATGTTCTTTGATTGTGAGAACATGTTCACCAGCTCATTAGCTGTTAAAAAGTGCTCTTAAAGATAAACTTGAGTACTGGTAATGCGATTGCATTGTGAAAGAAAAGGTGTGGAAAGGATAAGAAACAGTTGATCATGTAGCATGTAAGTATTGGAGTGCACTACAAGGGTCTTCAATCATCAAAATCATAATAAATTTGACAGAGTCTTGGTAAAGTAACAAGCACTGTACACAGAAAGCTATATATGGGACAACACACATGGTGTCGGGGCTAGTACTACCTTGATTTCCTTGTCTTTTTATGCTCATTGCTCAGCCAGTATACATTTTCTTTCAAAATTGTTTGGCATATGTCATTTATTTGTAATCTTAAACATTCAGTGTAAGTTTCGTTTGATTATGTGAGAATTAATTCTCTTTTTTTAACCAGAACTGGAGTTTATCTTTAAATATAGTTTCATTTGTTTTTGAAAACGTTCTTTGCTTTATCAATTAGATGCAACTGACACAGATCTGTTTTGGCGATGGGGCAGTATACGTCTAATACTGACCAGAAAGTACTACACAGCTGCCTATACATATACATGTACACAGAAATACATGACTAAATAGAGAAATGTAAAAATGCAGTCTGAAAACAATACAAGAGAGATATGACATGGTGCAGGAAAAGGTTGAATAATGACCAACAATACCGCCACAAGTCAGGGTGGCTACATTTAGAATAACATATACATGTATAGTCAGCATTAAAGGTACCGGTAAAAGTTTGGTATGGGGACATGAATTGGGTTCATATGAACATATTAGAAGCATATGCAATCCTACAATATTCAGTGATTGTTGTTGCGGTTGAAATCGAGTCTAAAGTGATGAAATTGTGAACGATAAAATCTTTGTGTTGTGTAGCTCCCTCTCCAGATTGATATTACTTTAGCTTCAAAACAATGTTTCTCAACTAAAATCGACTGACATTTTATTCCCGTTTGGAATAGATATACTGCATATTCTGAGATTCTCATGGTCGCAGCTACCATTGTGTGCACGTAGGCGCTATTTGAAATTTATCGGGAGCACCAATAAATTTGATATTTTAATTTCTCAAAATCATTAGCGTTTTAGAGCTCATTTCTTCAAAGTTGCTTCATCTAACACTAGGTTTCACAATGGTAATGCAAATTTTAAATTTCATAATCCAATCCTGTTGAAAATATTACCAAAACCATGTATTACCTTTAAGCTTTTCATCAGAGAGAGATGAGTTCTGGACTGTGAATGTGATTGGTTTATAGTTTACATAGGATCTTCCTGTCCTGAACATCACCCCCTCAAAGTCCATTAAAGCTATTTAAAGGCTGTGTGACCCCCAAACTAATAAATCTAATCATTTTGTGGTTGGATCATGGACGGTATACTGCTAACCACAGAATGGATGGAGGAGAAGGACAGCCATCATCTAGACCATTCACACTAGAGAAAATTCATACCAAACTTGTATACATTCTACAGTGCGTCCCAGAAAAAATGAAACCAAGAATGATCTGTTTTATCATAACTTAATCACAATTACAATCAATAAATGACAAATATTTTTAAAGCTGTAAGCTTTGAATCTATCCTCCTCTTTCATTTGATGCAACTCAATTGATGTATATTTCATCCATGAGTGATTAAAACAATTCGAAGAAAGGAAACCAAAAAGTAATTTGTTGAATGGTATCTGAATTTCAAAGAGAAAATCACTTTTCTAGAAAGTTCATTTCCTGCCCTTTCATATGACACCTCAATCAGGAAAATTAGCCAGGAATAACAAAGTTTTGTTTGTTTAAAAGTAATTCTTGCATTTCCATAATTTTATTAAACGACTCTGTTCCACTGGCTGCCTGCCCTAACAAAGAAGACAAAAAACATCATGCTACGGCAGGCAGCCAGTGAAAACAAATTTGTTTAATAATATTATGGAAATGCCAAATGACTTTTTGGTACCCTTTCTTCAAATTGTTTTTAATCAATTTTCTCGGTTTCGTTTTTTCTGGGACGCACTGTACTCTTTTCAGCACACTGATTTTTGTTTAGGTTTTACGCTACTTTGTTCTAATGAAACGCGAATGTCTCTGAAAACAATATTCATGGGTAATTACATATTATTTTGTCAAATAGTTGAAAAATTAATGTTTTAAATTTGTACAAAATCAATGATTTTGAAACTCGCAATGTTTTGTCAATTTAGGGGTTTTAAAGCTTACTTTCCTTTTAAAAATTCCTGACATCAAACGCAATTAGTCGTGCAGCAACAACAGAAACAGTGTGTGCAGAAATAGAACTCACGAATCTGGAATATTTGTAGGGCTCTATTCAAAAGCTATAGACTAAACAAGAAAATGTGGATGACTGGCTTGAAAAGTAAACCAGTGTATAAATGTTTATCTTTTTGTTTGTGGAAGCTCTTTTTGGATTTCCTTGTGAAAACAAATGCTCATACTACAATTGTTTAGACATTTAGAAAGTATTAACTGCTCATTGCATAACTAGGGTTTTAGTTTAGCTATACAATTTATTTTGCTGGTGAGAATGGGGGTACCAGGCCAGGTCTGTATCCCCCAGACATGAAGATTGACTTCACATACATTCACATTCATTCAAACTTCTANCTAATACTTAATAGGCTTTAAAAGGGGGAAGAAACTGAGAAAGACAATGAAGGGGTGCAAAACATTCCTGAATGGGGCCAAAGGCAGGGTACATGCGCTTCTTAAATCATTTCTTTTTAAAAATACTTTCCAATGTTAAGGAGAGGAAGTATGTTGAGCATATCTCACTCTTTAATATGTTACTCTATCTACCTTTCCTTCTTACTCATTCTTACAGCGCATAAAGACATATTGTGATATGTGCTATTATAGTACAGTATATCATTATTATTATCATGTATGTACTTTATTCCCACTAGTACATGAAGGGTGCAGAAGGGGTACCAGGCTGAACCCCTGTGATACAGAAAGGGGGTATCGTGTCATCCCCCAAGGACACAGGAGGGGTACCAAAATATTCCAGCTTAGGGCGCTAAAGGTAGAGCACCATATTCCCCATTAGGGTGCAGAATGCAGAAAGGGGCAAAATGGTACCCCTATAAATGTAGGAGGGTGTATTGATGACAGATGTTACTTGATTAGGAAAACAAAATAAAACATTGACCACTACTTCATATTCTTTGGAACCAATACCCAAAACAGGTATTGGTCATGCAAAGTGTATGACTGGAACTATTGCAGAGGTCCAGGGTAGGAAAATATACACCACCAACTCAATGAACATCTGACAAACATTCTAATAGAATCAAAACATAAATAATTGATGGAAATGTGTTTTCCTCAAGTCAATAGGCAGTGTTTTGTCAACAAGAGGAAGGGGGAGCCTACCATGGTGAAAGATTGCTATCTCTCAACACTGCACTGCCAACTGATATGGAGTGATTTGAAGTTGGGTGTTTAGAGCTGATGTTAGTATTTGATAAACACTAACACCAGCCCTAAACACCGAAATGGAAACCAGCTGGTGTTACGGCTTTGACCTCTGAATATCGTCAACTTCCAATAGCTACTATTATTGGTTTTGCAAAATTGTCGTCTGCTAAACCAACCTTTGTGGCTGTGTTTTAAATTTTACGTACAAATGTCCTATTCACTAACACTAGCCCCTAGGAATCAAACAAACATTGATTTCCATTTCGGTGTTAGTGTTAAGCTATTGATATTGACATCAGTATCAGGCTCTTAATTTCATCAGCAAAGTTTTAGCTTGATTTAAAGGCACACTGTCCTACAGGTACTTGTAGCTACTTGCTCCCTCTATATAGAAAACTTCCCCAATCGGTGCCTGTTGGTCCCCATGATCCTCTTTTTCTTATGTTAAATGAGAGCTGAGTTAATGAGATAGCCACCTGTCACAGTGACCTCGCTGGCTCGATGGGTGGTCTAATCCCTTCTGGCTGAAGTAGTAAAGCCTGCCTTTAAGAGCTCTTGACTGCTCTAAACACTAACACTAACACCTAACTTGAAATCACTCATTGTCATGTTTCCTTTACAGGTAGTGTTGGACATTAGCTGCGTTCACACTGCACGCAAAAATCATACATTTTTCTCACATTCAAATGTTTCTTCTGAAGTTGCTAAACACGGTAAACACGATGAAAACCAAAATTGAAAATCATCATTTGGAGTGTGCTTTTCTTTGATTTTCACGGTGTAAATGCCTACTCTCGCGATTGCAGAGAAGCAACAAGTCGAGCATGCACACTATTCACCAAAAAAATCAGAATGAGGAGATTAGTGTAAATGGCAATCCCAAAAATCAATAATTTTTCTAAATGGTGTTTGTGCTGTGTAAATGGGTTAATTTTCAAGTTATTCTCAATCTCTTACTGGACAAAATCAAAAGCCTGTACTCCTTGTAAAGTATCAGGATTAACCAGGGAATAATTTTCCTGGTATTGCATCGCAATTTGCTATGCAATTTTGCATGACTGCTATACAAAATATCTTTTGTGTAGCAGTTTTCTTCCATAGAAATTTACAGAATTTCATTTGAAATATTTATCCATCGACTGAAATTGCTAATCAAAAAATTTGAGGAAAATTATTCCCTGTTAACTGCCTTTTAAGAAGCACTCAAAATAAAATAAAAACTGTATCAGAATCTAACTTTTCTTTTTTATGGTGCAACACATCAATGCACAAAAACAACCAATCAAATACAATATTTGCATGGCATATTACTTCTACATTTCCTGCAGTTCAATGACAAATTTCTTTCCTACAGAGTTATTCTTCTCAGAATTTAATCAATATTAACTATGGATTGTTCCTTTTCCTCTCTTTAGTTATCAATCTTAAAGTCAGTTAATTGGATAATCATGAAAAATTGTGATAGCCATGGAAATCACATTTTTCCCCAACAAATAGATTCATAGCAACAACAACAAAAGATGGAAAAAACAGTCTGATAATCATTATAGATTCTTTCTTTTTTATGAGCTTTGAAGAATATTCAATAGAAAAATAAAAAATTTAAAAAGGGTTTACCACAAGGCTAACATCAATGGTGAAAGCAATACGTGACTAAGGGAAAAACACTATACCTTTCAACAAGTCTAGACTTGTTTGCCATTCACTCCTAGTGTCCAAATACAGTCCATGTATGTCTGTCCATTCATGTACATAACACATACCGGAATAGCTTTGAGGAAATTAGCATTCCCATTAAAAAACACAAGCATTCTTGGAAGGAGCATTGGAACTATAAAAAAAAAAATAGCAGCAGCAACTACCCTATTTATTTGCGGATTCTCCGCTATCAAAGTTTAAAACCTTGTCCCTACAAATCTGACTTTAAAAATATTCTCTTGAAAAGAGATGGAGTTTGATGCTACTGCTGTTGATGATCTTGGTGAAGACAATGACAATGAAAATGATTATGATAATAGTGGTGGTGGTGATGGTGATGGTGATGGTGATGGTGATGGTGGTATTAGTGATAATGATAATGATGATGATGATAATGATACTGTTGCTGATGAATGAAGACGAGAGTAGTGGTGGTTAGAGGGGTGATGATGATGATGATGGTAGTGGTAGTGGTGGCAGTGATGGTGGTGGTGGTAGTGATAATCATGATGAAGATGATGGTGGCGGTGGTAATGATGATACATGTAGTATTGATGAAGATAATGATTACGGTGGTGGTAGTAATGATGATGATGATGATGATGATGATGATGATCAGATTATGATAATAGTGATGATGATAGTAATAGTGGAAGTGCTGATGATGATGATGATGATGATGACGACGACAATGATGATAGTAATGATGATGACGATGATGATGATGATGATGATGATGATGATGATGATGATGATGATGATTTTGGTGATATTGATGATGATTGCCATCAGAATGATGATATTAATGATAATAATGATTTTAATGAGTATAATAAATGACAAGGATGAGCGGAAATGAATTCAAATCAAAAGAAACAGAACAACAAAATGAATACAACATTAGGGGAAACAAAACTATCACTATTCAAACCATTCCATCAAACTAGTCAATGTTCATTACAAACTCCATGGGGGATCTACAGACCCAGCCTATCAACTTCATACACTACCAATTAAACAAATCCCAATTATGAGAAAGACAAATAATGAGTGCCATTAACCAAACAAAGAAAAATGACTGACATGGAAATAGATGAGTGGGACATTACACCCAGGAGGGGGCCAGAAGATGCGATCATTTGCAAGAAACAATGTACTTTTACCGTCTCATCTATACTGACATCATGTGTATTAGAATCTTTTAATTGAGAAAATCAAATTAATTGGCTGCATCAGTATTCAGAGAATCTGTGCTCGACCATCTGAACAAACAAAAATTGAACTGCTAATGAGGGAATGTTCCAAAGAAAAACTGGGTGAGTATTGTAAAACAGAAGATACTTGTTATTACAGATGTACACAATGTTGTATGGTTTGTTCTTGAGTTTAACTAATATGGTAATCTCAGCTGATACACTCAAGAAATTTGTTTCCTTTGCCATTGAAAAATGCAAAATGAGTATACATACTGTACATGTAATTGTATTGTAATGGATTACCAGGCACAAGTATGGTATTGAATCCACCATACACAAGTAAAAGGAATTTACATGTAAGACTTGATGCAAGACCAAAACATGACCCTGAACTTGAGCTAGTACATGTAATATCAATACTTATATGTACTTCTTTTCATACTTCTCCCTCCCCCCCTCCCCTCTCTCCCTTTCTTTCTCTACTCCCTCTGGCTCCATCTCTCTCTCTCTCTCTCTCTCTCTCTCTCTCTCTCTTTCTCTCTC
>BEXV01000841.1:105047-115606 GCA_003118195.1 Hemicentrotus pulcherrimus | reverse complement strand
CCCCCCCCCCATGTCTTCCTATTATGCCATCCTTTTAAAGTATATCCATGAATCAAATACATGAATCATTTCTTTTTACAAGAGGCTAAGAGATTATTATGATTCCTACAACACGTTGTGATTTCTGAATTTTGTATCTGTTTGTAACGGTTATATTATATTTGATACTTCAAAACATTTATTGTTTCATTTGGTTTTCTTTCGATATTATGATTCCATCAAAAAGGAGTGATTACGATGATCTATTTCTAGTATACAATGCTGCTTATTAGGTCCATGGTTTTAGGCACAACATGATTATGATTTACACGGAATGGTGGTCAACTTCTAATAGCACTGCATTTAGTTGACGGTTTTCACCTCAATTAATTTCAGGAATAATTTCAGGGAGTAGTTCAATTTACTAATGGGCTAGATCAGAACCACTTTAGTCCATAAGTACATTTTTTCCCTAATATTTTATAATTTTCGACAAATTATCATTTCTTTGGCCGAGGTGCCACAGTAATAAGGCATGGTTGATACACAATAGTGAAGTGCTCTAGCGCCATCTTCCGTCAAGTATAGTCGAATGCATTCAAACTAAAGGGCTCCTACTAAGATGGTATTTTAATTGGGATATCAAAATTGGACAGAGAACAAGAAAGGGAATTGGAGGAAAACGAGAAGAAGAAAAAAGAGAAGGAAAAGGGTGAGAACAGAAAGAGAAAAAGAAAGAAATGATATGAAAAGCAAGAGATAATGGAGAGAGAGATTAAGAGACAGAAAAATGAGGTAGAAAAGAGAGACGGTCGACGGAGAGAGAGAAATTGGGAGAGACATTCAGAAGTTTACGGCAAAAAGAATAAAGATAAGAGCAAGAAAATGGCTAAATAAAGTAGAAGGCAAAGAGCGAACGGAATTATGTGAAATATAGAGTGAAAAAGAAAAGCAAGAAAAAGGAATTGATTCAGGTAGTTAGTATTCGTGTATCAAGAAGAAAGGAGCAGGATGAAAGAATATGGAATAGAAAAGTAGAAAGAACACGACTTTATCACAGTCACAAAAGGGCAAGAGAGTGAAGGGATTTAATTTTTAAAGTGGAGACTGGGGAACAGAGTAACCATCAGGACTATTAATTCAACTCGTTTTCAATTCTCTCAGCTGTCATCAAGTAATCTCAATATCACTTCGCACAACTCTGATTCTCTTTCAAAAGTTCAAGTAAAAGCAAGTCTCTACTATCTCACACACCTTCATTCACATTCTCCTCTCCCAGCAATTGACCATTTAAATCGTTACCAATTCCAAACATTCAAAGCTTTCAACACAATTCACTACATCACAGAATAGATAAAGAAAGAAACACAAACAATTTTAAAAGAATGTAGTACTTTCGTACATTTAATTAATATACCCAGCAATCAGTACTTTCTGATTTTATTTACCATAAATGACATCAATTGCATGAATGTGGTTTAACACCAACACAAAGCAGTCATTAACTAATCAAAATGACTTTACAGGAAATGAATGTACTTATCAAATACAGTATATGTATATCTTTGTTTTCAGTAATTAAGAAAGCAATGTGGCTAGTTGTTTAGGCAGTAATCAATTTTCTCGAACAAATTCAGACTTCTATCTGATAAAACTAATGATGCTGTGCCAAGATACGTCTATTACAACTTTCATCAAAATGTGAAATGTTTGTACATCTTAAAATCACAATTATCACTAATATCTGATCAGTTTAATCACAATCATTACATAATTAGCACGATATATTGACAAATTGGTCTTAAAATATACATAATACAAAAAGTTCAAATAAATGAATAATTGAAATTGCATTTTAAATATATAATAGCCTACTTTAAAAAATACTTCTCGCAATGAATTTCCACGAGAACTACCATCTCGAAGCAGTGAATAACCTGCATTAATGTAAAAAATTTGTGCTCAAAATACTACTTCGAGCTCCTCATAATAGCAAGATCATTATAGTACATTAATAGTAAATACAAAGAAAGAACATGTCAACTTATGAATAACATTTACTGTGGTTACATCCGAAAATGGACAAACGATCAAAATAAAACTTGTCTAGGTATAGAATTGAATACATACAAATTATATTACCAAAGCCTGCACAAGCAGAAACTAAGTAATAAACCACCTCATGTAAACACAATCCACATGAATATAGTTAGTTCACTTGAGAATTCAGTCAGTTCGAACTGTTAAGTAAAATCCACTGGCAAGAAAAAGAAATTAAAAAATGAGTCAAGTCCCAATCTCGAGACGAGTTCATCAACTGCAAAAGTCCAAATAAACGTTCGTGACCATATAGTCGGTTGTCGTTGGCTAGTTAAGTTGAAAAGACGACGGACGAAGTGTCGTGCTGAAAAGGCTGCTCAGCTCAGGCGATGTTTCCCCCGATGTATGAAGACGAACTTCCGCCCGAGCTCAGGCTGAGACTTGAAGTACGACGGCGTCCGGTCGATGTCCGTGGGGTTCGATACTGGGATCCGATGGTGCCAGGGCCAGAGCTCGATCCTACTACTTCGTCTTTGTACTTGTTGACAGGGCAGTATTTAATTGTGTGTGCCCGGTCGCCGTTGGTCCCGCAGAGTGGACAGGTGTACGCTCGTAGTATCGGGCAGGTTGTGATGCCTTCCTCCGACTTCAGTTTGTGGCTGGCATACACCATCTCGCTCTCTCCGTTGTTCTTACAAAAGACGCACCAGCTCGGCGGACGGCCTCCAATACCCGTAGTACCACCTCTGCCGTTGTTGGCTCGCCTTCCTCCCCTCATCACCTTGGAGAGCTCGGTGATCTTAGCGATGTTCAGCGGCAACTGTAACGGCATGAATCCGGTCGAAGCAGTCGATGGCTGGCTCGTCGAGACGGGCAGACCCGAAACCATATTGTTGTTGAGGTCACTCATGGACGAAACCGATCGGGACATCACGGGAACGTTGACGCCATTAGAATTGAAATCATCGTTTTGAAATGGAGTCGAGATAAGGTCATCGTTTACTCTGCAATTGGACAAAAGTCCACTAAGTCCGAAATAATCGTTGAAAGGGTCGTACATGCTGACTGAAGTGCGTGGAAACTCGAGACAGTAAATAATGTGAAATACGAAGTGCGTCTTAAAGCTATTCAACAGTGATCTAAATGATGTCTAGTAGAAGATCGCAATTTATCCACATGTGCAACAAACTCATGTTACGTGGGCTTTAATGAGGCACGTGCCAATAGTATCACGGAGAGGAGGTATCGTGATTTGATTGGCTATTTAGTTCGAGACCTTTCACTAGCTTTATCCAATCGCATGTAAGGATTTCAGGCTTTCATTGATTCTCTCTACTCACCCTACTGTTCTATTCATGAGGAGGCGTGTCCTAATGTCTGGTGTGTGTTTACAACTTTTAAACCACGTGCGGTATTAAACAATGTACACACAAGCTCCAAATTCTTCGAATTGAATGAAAAGACTAAACAAAAACAAAAACTGAACCAAGTAAAACGGAGCAGTGGCAATTAATTCACATGAGTGGGGTATAAAAAACATTAGGGACTTTTAGATTCGCACGAAGACAATACAAAATAGGTCTATGCTACGATCGACGTCCTTTTAATTATTTGAATGGACGTCACACGTATCAGTCCACGCAAATCTAAAAGTCCCTAATGTTTTAAGATGAACGCAGGTAAAAGGTCCGGGGTCAAATCAAGTACGTTTATCATCATCGTGGATGATTATTATCATGCAAAAAACAACAACAACAAAATAATAAACTCAATGATAATTATAGAATTTCAACCGTCAATTGTTTACTTTCAGATAATTATTAGTATGAGACTACATCGTGGTATGAATGTATAGTCCTTATCCCAAGCCTTTTTTTTGCAAAGTGTATTATCACAGATTAGTTGTCATAGGCGATGGTCACAATAATAACACCGTGGATGAGGGGGNGGGGGGGGGGGGGGGTACGTCGCTGAAATAATTTGACGGAAAAAAGCAACAAAACAAACAGAAAATATATAAATTTGGTTGGGTTAACTTATAATTCAATTCAGTTCAATCAAATTTAATTCAATTCAAATGTTAATATTTATTAATCCGAACAAATTCTCAATATTGTGTGTGTGGTTACATTACATTGGATAACAAATTTCAAAATTATAGTGTAACATAGATAATTGAGTGCAGGAGCAGGGAGCAAGTCCCTGGTAGGAGTAGATGAAAATAACCAGGAATGGCCAAAATTAACGTATTAATGCATTTCTCTTCTGGATTATAAAACAGGAATGAAAATATATTAAATCATTCGTAACAGCTTTTTACAACTTTTTCATATGGCTACATTTTGCTGTAGTTGACTGGATGTTATTTATTATTGCATGGTAATTCATAATCGGTCCATTCCGTGTGAAAGCATAGGCCTACTTATATTTTGTCACAAGTTAAATTTCATTTATGCTTTGCTCTTTGTATTATACTTCTTGTTTATTCGAGACGCAGATGAAATCTCAGAAATAATTATTTATGAAAGGCCTCCCAATCCAAACAACAGCGATATTTTGTTTTTCACAGAAAAAGGTAAAAGTTGGCAACTTGCCCACCCTAAAACAAAACGGCGATTAATTGAAAACACCAATCATGTTTTACCGATCGGGGGGCAATTAGTGTTCCACACAATACCCCCTATTATATCGCTCCCCGCTACCCTTTGAAGTTCATAGGCGAGGTCTTGATGGCCACTGAGGAAGAGAAAGGTGCAGATATACATTGTTTTTATCCACCCCTCTCCTAGTCCTACTAATCCCTAAAGGGGGAGGAGAACCTTAAAATAGATGGATTAAAACTCCTATTTAGCCCTCTCATTCTGTATATTCTATGTATGATTAGTACGAAACCCGAATCGCGTAATAATAATGAAATAGAAGACCAACATTCTGATTTTGTATGATTACGAATAACCGTTATTAAACAAAACATGGCAGGGATATTCCCTCATGGATCCGATCACGATTAGAGAATTTGTGGTACGATAAATGATTTATTTCTTCAAAATAATACCTTATCCATTCAGCAGGGTTATATTATGTGAACTCCAAACCCATCGGCCAATTTAGCCCCAAAAGATGTTTCGGCCCTGGCTTTATAATTTTGATTTTGTTTTACTTTGTTATTCAGTTTTGTATTTGTTGTTTGGTTGGTGTTTTTTGTATTTCTTCTTTTTAGAGAATTTTGGAGTATTAGACAACTTTTCTAAAATTAATTTTGGCTAAGATACTGATTTTTTTTAAATAAATAGACTTTATATTTAAAAATATCGTAAGGTTTAATTTTCTTAACAAACATGTCTGAATATTTCGATCAGGCCTATAGGTGATATTATGTCAGCATCCTGTTTTGGGAGAGGTATGGGATTGGGGGGAGTCGTTCGATTTTTGTTTTGTTAATTCTTTTTTTAATAAAATGAATTTAATGATATAGGAATAATCTTATTTTTCATAAGATCTTCAATATACTTCATATTGGTTTAGACATTTAGCAGCAGGTCTAGGCTTAGGCCCAATATTTCAACAGAAAACATAAACAAAATTGATATTTCTGTTAGTTTATTGCTGTGACGCAACTCTCTCAATGTCACCCTCCTCTCCAAACAATACGGCATTAATCCCTATCACTGCTTCATTTGGTTTACAGAATTAAGAAAGATAAAAGTTGGCGACTTGCCAAGCCCCCTCTTTTGTTCAAAACTGTCTAAATGGTGGGATTAAAAACACTTTTCATCCTTTGTACATCGGGGCACACAATACCCTCTCCTACCCCGCTAATCCTTTGAAGTCCATTGTCAAGGTCCTTGGTCAATTGACCATTGACTATCAGTTTGACCCGAGGAATGAACTTTCTCATTGATGTCGTGCCGCAGTGGGTGGAGTAAGGGGCAGGCAGATGTGTTTTGTTTTTATCCACCCCCTTCTTTTCATCCATAAGGGGGAGGTTAAACAATGGACGGATTAATTCCTTGAAATCATCCTGCATGTACGCGGCACGCGATCAATGTGAAACCTAAGTGAAATTTAATCTGAGAGTTTGATTATTTAATTATTTCATTAAGTATCCAAAAACTATATACATTGCATATAAACAATGATGTGAAACTTTGATAAATATCACTAATGCCCTATTAACAAATTACTGCAACTGAAATAAAATGAAATATAACTCCAATACGAAATGAAATATACATTATTGAGTCATGAAACGGAACCCTGTAATTATTAGCACTTGTTAGTGAATTTCTTTTAGTAACATTGTTCAAATGAGAGAAAATGGTGCTAAGGTATTTATTTCAATGCTAGATGTACAATCTAAGATAATCTGATAGTTTGAGTGAGAAAAAACATTTTTAATGATAAAAATTGAGGAAAGCCGATCTGATCGATTTCTTCATTCTCCCAACTATATTATTACAATTTGTAAATCGTCACAAAGCAATGAGTTGGCTCTATAAACAATTCCAGACATATAAGTGTTGAAAGATTTTTAAAAGCCTGTCATAAGTCTTATTTTCATGGATAAACGGTTGGGAAAATTCAGAAATGTTTGGGAGAATTTACTGCTCGAGGGAGTCGCACAGTGGCGCCTTCAAAGAAATCCATAAATATCTTTGCGGTTTGAGAATTTTTTCACGAATCTTTGCATCTTAGAGGGTTAGTAAATATTAATACGGAATAAGTAACATGTCATACAAAAATCGCACAGTTTTTTCATTAACCTTCAACAATGTAACCGAGTCACTTTAGTGATATTGATTTTTGTTTGTGTTGAATTACTTTCTTGATAACAGTTATGACTCATCTAACATGCTTATTTTTTTTGTAATCATTATATATATATATATATATATATATATAGTCTTCAAACCAGGGGGCGTAGCGTCTTTCAAGTGCATACACTTAAACAAACGGTCTTTATCTGTATGTGGACTCGGTATCAATTCGCCGATAAGTACCATATATATTTTATTGATATTCCTAATAAACGCTGATTATTTTAAGTTTTTCTTTACAAACCCAATCTTTTTTATTTGTATATTTGAACAGTTGTCTTTTTAACCAGACCAGTATTTTTTCTGCCATGGTACGATTATGTAGATATGGTTTGTGAATGGATATTTTTTCCTATTCATATGTATCCTCAATACCTACATTTTAGCTTTTTAGCTGCATGAGCATGTGCATCATTGTACTCAAGAATTTTCGAAGTAAAACCTTGAATTGAAGAAAAAAAAAGTATAGGCCTACAATTATATTATAAACTGTTTCACAAAGCTATACATGCTCATTATACAGGAACTAATCTCACTATTTGTTAGCACGTTTTATTTAATCCCCATTTAATTTCATTACATCGTAGAATGGGATATACTAGAGAGGGATCATAGAACGTCAATTTTCAAGTTAAAAGCACCTCATGATAATTATCCGTATCATGTTTCAATAGCAAAGCGAATTAAGTGATTCCAAACACAATTATCTTATTTGCAATGTTCCTTTTTAAGGGGTTTCGTTGGAACCCAAAAGGGGGCATTGTCTCCTTCACAACATGTACTCCGCCTCAGCTATGATCTGGATTCAACAATGGGAGGATTATGGCCCCAATCTAGACCCATGCAGGTACAATGTACTACCAGGGATATGAGATTTAAACTAACATATCCCTGGTACTACCGGTAATCAACTTAATAATGTGAAACAGGATGCGCAGCCTTATAATTATATAACTATAGAAGCAACCATCTTTTGATCGAGTTTGGTCTACAATTGTTTGTTGTATAATAAGATTTACTTAAAATTCTGTCTTGTATAAAGACAATATAATGGAATGGGTCCTAAAATGATAACTATTACTCAAATAAGTAGACAAATAGGTGCAGGAACCCACGTTTGTGTTCACAATTAATGCTATGAACGTTTGATTAACAAAACGCTCCTCAATGATTATTCTTTTATATATAAATTGTATTTATAAAACATCTGCCATCGGCCATATAGTGCATATTCATGTGCTGTATTCATGAATCATTTTTTCAAAAAAAGTATTAAAATATGTATACAAAATTACAAATAATAAACTTTTATACTTTATCATTCTCGGTCATTGCTCTTTTTGCAAAGCTTTTACTGAAATTTGGTACAAACTACCTTTCATTGATAAAAACTGTCAGACTGTCAACCAATTTAAGACCTTATTCAAAATTACTTTTGATGATTAACTACTTGTTGATGTTTATTTCATATGTATTGTAATTTGTAGGCTTATTTGTATTTGTTTGTTATAGCTCTTATATAGACTACCGACGGCGGAAAGCGCTTTATGAGCACCGTTTTTATTATAGTAATTATTTTTTAATCTGCCATTTACAGAAAGTAGATATTGTTTTCGACTTTATTTATTTGTAAATAATGCCCCCAGAGAAAATTCAAACGTGGTTTATTTCTATTTCGATATAGGTGATTTACAGATGTTGCTGAAATCACGTAATTTTATATGTTTTTAGTTCTATTTGCCCTCCCCGAAAAGTTTTTGCTTATTAATACGCTGCACTGCATATACTATAGCAACTTTCCCAGCTCCTTTTGTTTTACAAAATAAGGACACGAGTTGGCTACTTACAAAGCCCCCTCTTTTGTTCACCCTCACAATACCCCCCTCATATCGCGCTGCCCTTTGAAGTCCATTGTCAAGGTCCTCGGTTAATTGACCATTGTCTAGTAGTTTGACCCTATGTCTCTTCTCTTTGATGTCGTGCCGCAGTGGGTGGAGTAAGGGGTCGATGTGCATTGTTTTCATCCACCCCCTTTATTCATCTAAAGGATGGATTAATTCTGTGAAATCATCCTGTATACTGCACGCGTTTCGTATGATCACTGTGAAACCCAAGTGAAATTTAATCTGAGAGTTTGATTATTCAATTAAACATCCAAAAACTGTATATATATATATATTTCATTGTGATGTGAAACTTGATTAATTATCACTAACGCGCTACTAATCAAATGAAATGAAAGAAAATTTAATTTTACTCAATTACGAATGGAAAGGGATATTATGAAGGCATTAAAACAGAACTCTGTAATATTTTACCAATTTTTGTTAGTGATTTTTTCTTTCGTGATATTGATTTTGTTGTTGTTGATGAATTACTTTCATGGCAACAGTTATGTCTCATGTGGCATGATTTAACTTTCTTTTTTCATTATGAATATAATGTTCAAACGCAAAAAAAAAGTTTACGAGTTTTTCATTTTTAACAATGCAAACACTAAGGTTGTGGATTACGAATATTACGAGGCTTACCATCTCTCATGCTATTGCTGTGTCTATGATATTTGGGAGCAGCTCTTCCTCGAATAATTATGACTTAACTATGAATTAAAACCAGTTGATTATTAGACCTCAGCCTTGCTCAATATTTCAGTTAATATACACTTTGTTTTTAATAATGAAATATTTGTCCCTAAAATGGTCTTGGAAGTATTCGATAGTTTGGTATTAATAATTATGTTTAGAAGATTAATACATGCACTGCTGAATGCCTAAAAAGGAGAACAAAATAAGAAAACAAAACAAAATTAATAAACCTTTAGTAAAGGGGAGGATATGATTTTCTAATAAGATTTTTGAAAGAAGATGTAGGTCTATATTCTTGCCATGATGCGAATACCGTCAAAAGTTAGCACCATAACTAAATAATCTCCCTTCCTAACAAATCAGGAATTTTGACTAATTTTGCAACTACAAATCAATTTTTTTAAAATCAATTTTTAAACTCCTACGATTTTCATTACGATTAGAAGCAAAGAGGGATTAAAATGTTCACTTAAAATGTTTTATTTATAGTATAGGTCTGCATTCACTTTAACAAAATCTCTTTTTTTTTAGGGTGGGGGACTAGGTAGGCTATCAATTTTCCACTAAATATAGTCTTACATAATTATAAACTGTTTTACAAAGCTCTACACATGCTCATTATACAGGAACTAATCTCACTATTTCTAGCACGTTTTGTTTAATCCCTGTTTAATTTCATTACATCATATGATGGGATACAGAGAGGTTACAGAACGCCATTTTTTGTGGTTAAACAAATACACCTCATAATGATAGTATCCATTATCAAATTTCAATAGCAAAGCAATTTTCAAATCAAAATATACTTCTTGACAAGGGGCACTGTCACAAGGGCTATCATTGTCCAGCGCCTCTCCCCCTACCATTATAGCGCAGAGAGCGCATATTATTTTGATGTTATGCCGATTATTGAGGAAGGATAGTCAAAAGGGTTCATCGTCTTCACCCCTCTGACATCACCTCTGCTTTGATTTGGGGACAACAATTGGAGGATTATGGCACCCTTTGCAAACCGCTCAGGGTCTAATGAACTTAAATGAGAGAATAATGTGAAAAAACAGAGGGAATACACATGAATGCGTGCTGGAATCTTGAATCAAGTTTTCAAAACAATTAAATAAAATATATACAAATAATT
>BEXV01000841.1:67800-89935 GCA_003118195.1 Hemicentrotus pulcherrimus | reverse complement strand
TATTCTTCAGCCTCATACATCATTCTTTCCAACAAACAGATTTTGAGGGACATTTTAAAGCGGGACTGCACTACTTGTAGCTATTTGCGCCCTCTATACAGCCAACAATGCCTAAGCGGTACCCGTTTATCCCCCATGGTCCCCCTTTTTTTAATGTTAATTAAGAGCTGATTTGATGAGATAACCACCTGTCAGTGACCATGAAGGGAGGTCTAATCCCTCTTGGCCAAACTAGTGCAGAAAGGCTTTAATGAGAAACACTGGATACAATTGAATTTCATCAATAAATAATCCATTTTCGTTGCTTGAGTTACATTACACATACCTCATCACAAGATGGCTGACATGCTCTTTGGAGATGAACATTTCATGCATGGCATCCACGACATTCACAAACTCTCTATTCAGCGTTGTCATGACAGCAGTTGTATTAGCTGGAAAGAGGGACATACATATACATTTTAAATTGTTTAAAATATCCCCTCTGTTTAAGTTAAGTCATGTTGCTTTAGTATTTGAAGATGATTAGAAGACTAAAATACAAAGTTTTGTTTACTTTGACTGAATATTTAGAACAGTATTTAATTCTCTATGTTGTTTTACTGGCTTTGCAAACAATTTTCACTTTCATTCCAAGAGACATGTCATTGTTTCATTCATTCATGAATGATTTTTTTACAGCCATACAAATACATGGAGCCAAGAAAAGAGTGATTAATAAATGAAGATACATGAAGTTAAATGTCAAGTGCATGTTTAGAGGACAAATATTGGACAGTTAATGCTTAACTTCCTTTTCTTTTAGAAAGCAACTTCAAGTTTGCCTACAGAGTTTGGCCAAGAGATGGCGCTATACCACTTTCCTCCTTGGTAGTGCGATAGCTAGGAGTATTCATGTGGTTATGAGGATTAAAATCATGATGAAAAACAAAGGCTTACTTTTCACTGACTTCTCATGAGGACTGAACTGGAGAAAGTTGTAAAGCTGATCTTGTTCCTAAGGAAAAGGATAAATAAATATAGATGGTAAGTCTGCAGAAATATAAAATGAAACAAAACTTTTGATGATCATGTTGCAATTGCAAGACTATTAGATATTCTGGGGAATACTGTCCACTCTTCTTTAACAAAAATAATATATACAGTGACAGAGAGAGAGAGAGAGAGAGAAAGAGGTATGAAAAGAGAAAGAGAAAAGAGAGAGATAAAGATAAATATGAAGAGGGGGAAAGAGAAAGAGAGAGACTGAGAGGAGGATAGAAGAAGAGGGTGAGAGGGAAAAATACATAGAGAGAACAAGGCACAAGAAAAAAAAAAGGAGATAAGGATCAAGTATCGGATCATTAGTTACTTAACCGTTCTATATTGGTAATGGACTATCTAGATTTAAATGCATGCTGTTATTTAATTTTACACAACTATCAACTTGTATTCCTACCTGATTTGTCATCTTATCGCTCAGGACTTGCTGAAGTTCAAGCTCCAGCTCTGCCAGTTTAATGACGAATGACTGCCACTGCAAGCAAAAATCGGTATACAGGAAGAATTGTCAGCTAAGTGTTATGATGGACTTGAAAGTTACATGTACTGTCAAACAATTTGTAATAAGCCTTGAAGCAGTTTAATTGCTTATGACAATCAAAATGTCTTACAATGTTCTTCCCCCTACAAAATATAGTTGGAAGACATTTTAAGACAAATACTTTAATCTAACTCCCAATGAAATATTAAAGCCCTTTTTCATAAAACTTGTTGTCAATAACAAATTACAATAACTGTTATAAGCTACTGAAATTGTGGCATTTCATTGGCCAAGAGCAAATTTGTCATAGAATTTTAGAATTTGTTATTGACAACAACTCTTATGAAACAGGCCCCTGAGTTATCCTTTACTCACCATACTGAGGAGCCTGCTCTTATCTTGGATCCAATCTTTCTCTCCCATGAAGATCAGCATCACGTCCGAATGCGCTTGGACATAGAGGGAGACATTCACCATACCCTCAACCTACAGAAACATAACAGTTACTGAATATAAGAACTTTGTATTGATTTATATGTATTTGATTATACTTTTTGTCAACAAAAATAAAATTATTCCTTTTGGTACACAAAAGAAGTATCAAACATGTGTTGTCACTTTTATCCGTTTTAAGAAATGATAACTGACATAAACAAAATTGTACCTAATTTTGTTATGATTTTTGTCCTAAATAGGAAAGACCTGCTTGTTATGTCTATAGATCTGTCTGGTTGTCTGTCTCTCTCTCTGTCTCTCTCTCTCTCTCTCTCTGTCTCTCTCTCTCTGTCTCTCTCTCTCTGTCTCTCTCTCTCTCTCTGTACTCTCTCTCTCTGATGTAATCAAAGTCCTCTATCTTCTCTCTACCTCACCCATATGTTTACTATCACCAGTGCACTTTTCTGAATTTGATTGTGTATTTTTTATTATGTTATAACATGAAAATGTATGTATTTTTTCCTGTATTGCAGTCATTTGAGGTGAATAATACACAACGGACATTTCTAAGTAACACAAATATCACGCATTAAAGCAGATCAAATATTAATTCTCCAAGATCAAATTAGGAAATCCATTCATTTCCAGTTTGGCACCTTATTAATCTCTGCTGGATTTCAATGCCAATACTGCACAATGCCTAAATAAGAATCAGAAATTTGCTATCACAGTAAAACCTGTCTATAAAAGCCTCTCAAAGGGAGTGGCTACTGTAGCCAGGTGGTCTTTCAACATCTCTCTACATCACTTCTTTCTATAAGAAGTTAATAAGGGTGAACACTATAGATAGGCAGCCTTTTAATATATAGAGGAGAATAGAGACAGATCCAATTGTATAATCACATGTATGTTATTGGTACAACTAGTCCATACAAATAGAAACTATCCCAAAAATTCAAGTTTATGTCAAGAGGCTGGGAGAAGAAGCAAAGTCAAACTTGTCTTAGTGGCCACCTCGCTATAAAGACCACCCGTCTATAGGGCTCATCTCTGTTGTCTATTCTATCAAGAAATATGTAAGTTAAGCTGTCTAGGAAGGGAATATAAACACTGGCCATGTTTTTCCTGTTTTCATTGAGTGGCCTCACGAAACAGATTTGACTATAGGTAGACAAATGTACATTAATCTGTCTACATGTACAGTCAAACCTGCTTTAGTGACCACCTGTCTACAACAAGCACATTTTTTGTCTGCCTTGAAAATGGTTTCTCATTGAAACATGTACTAAAGGAACCTGTCTACAAAGACCACTTTTTGCGTTTTCCTTGCAAATGGTTTCTCATTGAAACATGTACTAAAGGAACCTGTCTACAAAGACCACTTTTTGTGTTTCCCTTGGGCGGTGGTTAAAGACAGGTTTGACTGTATGTCTAAATTCATTCTCTGTCTCTTCATTCTCTGTCTCAAAATTCATGAAGTCATGTTAAATCTTACCTTGATTGTTTCTTCCTCTGGACCTCTTTGAGAGACTCCTTCCTTTCCAGGAGTGGGTGAAGTGACGCTCTGACTTGACCTTGAGCGAGTCCATCCTCTCCTCCTCGTACCATCCGCTCTGACAAGGCTTCCTGTAGGGGACTGCGAACCATCCTCGAGCTGGTCACACGCTGCAGGATCTCTATGGAGGTCACGACTGTCTTTGTCCAGGACTGAAGAAGTCGTGTACCCTGGTCCTTGGTCTTTTGTGGATTGAGCAGCTTGTGAGTTGTATTGCTTGGTGTGATCAGAATTGTCAGTGTGCAGTGCTGAGTTTGTACCATGATGTGTCCAATCATGTTGTCTTGATGCAGCTGCAGATGCATCACTTGGTCTTGATCTGCTTGGATTCCTTGAAGCGTTGGGAGTACTGTATTCTGGGACTGAAGAATAGTCCATGTTTCCTTCATGTTTGGCAGGGTTTGGTTCAGTTCTCTGTGGAATGTCTTGATCAGTGTAGGAATGATGTGGGAAGGATGTCTTAGAAGGTGGCTGCTGTTCACCACTGGCTCTTTGTGACAACTGCTGCATTGCAGGTGTAAGCTCCTGACTCAAGGAATCCCTACTATGGCTGTTATTTTGGCTAAGGGTAACAGATTCCTGGATGTTCCTAAACATCCTATCATCTGCACCATTCTCAAGTCCAGCTACCTGTCTAGGTTCATCAGCACCAATGTCCACCCCATCTAAACGCCCTGTGTCATCCTGGAGCAGGATGTTGCCATTGTCGTCTGCCAATGGCTCTAACCTTGGTCTTGACATTGCTGCATTGCCTGAAGAGTCGGAATGTTCTGGAGATGACTCACTGTCCAGGGGGTTGATATGTATCTCAAAGGGTTCATCTTCAAGATTCCCCCCGTCATAGTTCACTTCCACCATTGGCAGAAGAACTCTATCAATACTACCTGAACTCAGTTCAGATACTGCTGTTGAAATGACAGCATCACTAAAGGTTCCTGCTGCACCAGAATGTTCTTTCTCTGCAGTCTTCAGGCAGCCATCATCATTGTAACTAGCGATGCTGAGTGATGGTGCAGTGGTTTTGATAACATAGCCATCAATACTCTCTGTCCCCTTGTCTTTACTTACACTAGAAGATGAACTATTGTTGCGGGAACTGAAGTTCTTACCATGATGTTCTCCACAAATAATGTCTTTATGATGATTAATGATACCATTAACCTTGTTGTCTTTGGTGTTAAAGGCAATACTGGTGGCTCCTTGTTTGCTATGTTCATGATTTGCTTTGTTATGCCTATCTATATTCTCTTTGTTTTCCCTATCTTCTCCATATTCGTTGATACCTATTGTCCCTTTGGCTTCTACAGGTAATTGGGTGGCATCTATGACCTTTGCATCTCGGCATAAATGTTCTTGCCTCCCATTCTCCTTTACATCACCGTTCCCCTTGCATCCTGTGGCAATCGATGGACTCTTGGTTCTACTTTCCTCTTCTGCTAAGGATCCTTCAGCTTTAGTCTTATCGTCCTCATTACCATGGTGACTGTGATGTCTTTCAGAGTTCATACCTGCATCACCGGTCTCGGTAAATTGGCCTATGTCATCACTGCTTTCTGGAGAACTACTCGTTCTCCTACCAGAATCACTCTCAGAAGAGTCTCTATTGCACTTATTACTTCCATCTTCCTTGAGTTGTTGCAGATGTGGTGGTGGTGATGTTGCTGGCTGCGGATGCCTTTCTCTTGACATTGACTCTTCTCTTCTTTGACTTGTTTCAACCATTGCCAAAGCTTCCTCTGACACAGCATCGCCTTCTCCAGGCTCTATGTTAATTGCACTGCCCTGTTTAGTAAACAGTTTGTACTCTTCCTCATGTAGGTAGATGGATAAGATCCGCACACCGAAAGGCAAGTCAAAATCTGTTGTGATCTTTTCACCTGGAAACTGTCAAATACAGGCAAATATGAGAAAAGAAGATGAATTTTGTTCTTGAATCGTGGATGAATTGTATGAAAGGTGAAATAATGCTCACTCATTTCAACATCCATTAGAACCAACTGATGACACATTAGACCATTCAGCACATCACAATTAATTTCCTGTTCTAATTGCTCACAGTGTAATAAAAGTGATTTGGGAAGCTCCTTAAATGGGCACAGTTTAATAGAATTGCATATTTCAGCAACAAAACAAAAAAAGAAGAAATTTATTTAAAAAAAAGAAAAGAAAAAAAGGATATGGGTCTACTTACAGGGTTTTGTGAAGCCTTGACAAGTAGCAACCTTCTCATCAGGTCAGATGTCAACTGTGAACAGAGCACCCTTGAGGAAATTAAATACAAAATATTAGTTCAGAATAAAAATAGAAACACCATTATAAATGCCTTGCTTTGTCTATGAACAACCTGATGTCTGGGAATGAACATGGTTGATAACCGGTAGGCAGAAAACTTTTTGATCAAATCAGGAACAGTTTAAGCCCTATTCCTGTGGAATTTAGTGAAGAAAAAGATTTGTTATTGATAAGATCTGCCTAATAAAAATAAATAAAAATTGTTCACAGCTAGGATGTATCAAATCAACCTAAAAAAACTTCACCTGACTTTCTATAGTCTAACAGATGAGGAGTATGAAGCAATACAGAATAACATAAAACGGCCCATATGGACCAAAGTCACACTCAGCTTTCACCTGGGCCCTGTTTTTTATGTGAGCATGTATGGGTGCGTCAAGTAGTCTACTCAATACTCACAAGTTGCATTTATGTTAATTGATAGAGTACATACAAATGCAAAATGTCTTTATGGAAGTAATATTTGGAGCTTATATTTTGAATATGGTATTACAACATGAAACTACCAAATACACAAAACAAATATTTGTTGGTGTTTGGGACTAGGTGATATATTGGTGCACATCTCAAATCAGTGGTCATTAAATTACGGGATAATGAACAGAGCTGTCTAAGCATGGGATTCAATATTGTGTAACTAATAGGTATAAGCCCATCAGCCAAATGATCACTTCCAATGGTTACTTCATTAGGGTGTTTTTTTTTTCTACTCATGAAAGAGATCATTATAAAATGTAGTACCCTTATCATATCCAAACATAATACATTCACTATCAAAAAACTGAAATCTCTCTTAATCAAACATCGATTAGAGAATTGGCAACCCCCTGCCTTCCCCTCACACAAAAATGTGATATGATGGGGCTGAGCTTTGAACTATAGAAACAGACTCGTTATCAAAATAATCACCAAAATTCCCTGTAAGATCAAACACTAAGGGAACCTTAAAATCTAGTTTATCATTTGGGTCAAGGCTCAACACCACTCAGTCACTAATCAATGGACATGGCTATATCTCGCATATGATAAATCTAAAATAAGAACTCACTTATTTTTGTAGAGGAGACAACCAGCTAGTAACCACGGCTTCTGCTTCAACCACTGCAGGAGATGGGAACACTTGAGAAAGATCTGGCCTCACTTCTACAAAGAAAGAAGGAAAGAAAACACAAGCATTAAAGCCTATCTGCACTAGTTTGGCCAGGAGGGATTAGACCTCCCTGCATGGTCCACTGACAGGTGGTTATCTCATCAACTCAGCTCTCAATTAACATAAGAAAAAGGGGATCACGGGGGACCAACAGGTATCACTTAGCTATTGTTTGCTATAGAGAGGGCGCAAGTAGCTACAAGTAGTGCAGTCTGGCTTTAATTAGTAAGAATATTTTGCTTTATTCATTTGAATGAATGATTAATGATTGTCAATGGAGCATGTGTAATTCACATGCTCCATTGACAACCAATCCCTGTGTTATACAATCAAATTTATTACCTTTGGTAGCTCTATGGTGGGCACTGCATGGAATATCGTCTTCATGCTGTTGCCATAGTGACGGATGAATGGCAAGTAACAATTCCATATGGATGACATCTGGGAAGAGAATGTGTCTCTGTTGCCATGGCAATGCTATCAAAATCAATGAACATATCTTCATGAGAAATAGATGAATATTAATCTTACTGTTGATGTTATTTTTCTCTCTGCGTCTGTCTCAATAGTTTTCTCATCTGAATTACTAAGATGTAGTAAGATTAAGTTACTACATCCTGTAGGTTAGTCAAAGAACGGAGAAAAAGAGAGTTACATGTACATATTACATTTCATATTAAAGCACAAGATGAACTCACATTTATCATTACAATGATTATCATCATCATCATCATCATCATCACCATCATCATTATTATAATCAATATCAAAATAATCATAATCATTGTCATAATCATCATACTAAAATAATTTCATCAATTTAGATATCGAATTACCTTTAGAAGTCTCGTAAAAGAACCATGATACATGCAGAAGACATCATAGAGATTTCTCATCATCCCTATGGCAACCGCATCTGATACTTTAGGGTCATGTGCCAAGGCCTGGATAGAGAGAGAGAGAGAGAGAGAGAGAGAGAGAGAGAGAGAGAGAGAGAGAGAGAGAGAGAGAGAGAGAGAGAGAGAGAGAGAGAGAGAGAGAGAGAGAGAGAGAGGAGAGCAAAAACAAAAAATATTATCATATTGCTAATATTCTACTAGAGGATAGATGCAAGAATCTTCTGGAATTTGGGGAAGAAAAAAAAACGCCACTATCTTACATCTGTGTGATAAAATTACCAAGTCGATACCCGGAATACCAGCACTTCATGTTTATTGAAACTATTAAAAAATGAATTGTACACATTTGCTTCGACATCTATCCCACACTACTGTATACTCTATGTAGAATTTTAAAACAAATGCAAGCGATAATCTGTGGAAAAGTCAAATTAGGTATAACCCAAAATACATCATCAATACATCTTAACAATCATGTAAATGTCACTCTTTAGTTTATATTTCTTTTGGGCAACCGACAGTAGTACTTGCTGATTCTAAAGCAGGCAAGGGTCAAGGTTCAAGGTTCATAGGGATATTAACATCTGATACATGTAAGTCTGCAGCTACTCAGATGCAATCTTACTGGGATTTAAACATTTTAAATGCCCAACCCTCCCTATCCCATTACATGCAATGAATTAAAAAATATGTATTGAAGATCCGTTCACAGATAAAATGAAGCTTTCTAATTTATAAACATAATTTCAGCCCTGCTGCATCGCAAAATCCATTAACTCACCAGGGTGAAATTTCCCTCATGTAACGTTGCTAATTTCATCTTTCTGAGTTTGTAGATCCTAGGCTCTGAGGAACACAAGATCTTCATAAAGTTGACCATTCCCATCAGCTGTCCGCACAGCAAACATTGGGTGTCGATTGGAAACTACGGTAGCCATTGAACAAAAAGAAACATTTAAAAACAGTGAGTGATGAAATATACAAGAGTCAATTTAAAAAGGTTGGCTCTTTAAATAGCAAATAACCAATACCGGTATTTGACTTATACTGTGTAAAACTACAATTGTCTCTCATATATAAACAAAGTTGGTGGTTAACAAGCCGATTCGAAGAAAAATAACTGGTGGTTCGACATGAGCACTGGGAGAAAATGCCCAAGGCCCAATATATCCTAAATTAATTCTTGAATTTTCCACACATTAAAAACAATAAAAACAAACAATCAACTAATTGGAATCAAATCAAAAGACTATTCTAGCAATCTTAAAAGCTACAAACTTTTTGAAGGAATTGTTAATAAATCTTACTCCATTTAAAACCAACATTTGTCAACCTTACAGCGTACCAACTCCATTTTAACATGTCTTATTAAAAAAAAAAAAATTATTATCAAGCAATATTGTCAACTATTTCTTTTCTCTAACACATCATAATATACTCTAATTAAATTAGGCCTACATATTTATTATCGCCCTTTATGATGCTTACATTTTGAGGATAGAAGTATGTAATAGCATCCTTTGGGTCATCTGCTTCTCTCTGTACGACAGAGTGATCGTAGATGAAAAATAATTGATCTAAACGTCTGTAACAAATAAAAGGAGAAAACAAAATACATCAATATATTCAAGTCTACAATATTTTTGCAACTGAAATGACCATTTAATCATTTAAAGAAAAGAATTGTAAAGAAAATTTGTCAATTTGTTAATTTGTTTATCTGATGTGTGTTAAATTTCTTTTTCTTTATGAATTATTTGATTATCTTCCATAAACTCAATACATGTCACATTTTACTGGCCACTGTTCTATTATGCAGTATAGGCTAGCTACCAACATTGCATTGTCATGCATTAACAATAAAGTCTCCTTCTTCTTCTTTATCTCCTTTTCTCACTGTTTTTCTTCTTCTTTTCCTGCTTTGTCTCCTCCTCCTTTTTTCTTCTTTTCCTTCTTCATATTCTTCTCCTTTTTTCTTAACTTTCTTCTTCTCTTCTTTTTCTCGTCTTTCATTTGTTTCCTTCAATCCAGAAGATACTTCATTTTCTTGCATTTGTACAGGGAGTCAGCCATCTACATTATGCAATGACGATGTCCTTACTTAAAAACGTTCAGAATGAGATGTCATAAAATAAATTGCACCACCACACATACACGTAATGACGTATATTCATCTCATAATTGCTTAAATGCTTCTCTCAATAGAATATGAGATTGATAAGAGAAACATGTCTCATATGAGCAAAAATATTGAAAGTCAATATCTAAATCTCGATCTCAATGAGTATCAAAACAATAAACAAAAAACAAAGTCAAATGAAATGATTGATCACCGTCTATCCATGGTTAGTTTCTAATATCTTCTGGCCTCAGCATTGTTCAACAGCTTGCATTCCATTTCAAAATCCTGATCGATCCTCAGTCAAATCAAATCCACTTCTACATGTAAATGATGACTTGTGGTCAGAGCTGCACAAAGCCAATGTAGATCTAGGTGTAAATGCAGCTAGCTCTAGCCTAGCTACATGTAAGAAGGAAATGACCACTTCATTTAATTTTGTACATGCACGTAGTCTACCTACTGTACGTAAGCCGTATAAGCATATCCGATTCGGATATCTATGTCAGGTGACTTGTCACATGACAATGATTATCTTCCCTCATCGCAGAAAGAAACATTTCTGAACGTGAAAATGGCGAAAGAGGTTGAGAATTTCAACGGTTGTTATTGTCTGGTTAGCACCAATCCACGCTACAAGGGATGGACATATATCGGTTACACAGTGGATCCGAAGAGAAGGGTTGGTCAACACAATAAAGGTTCCAAATTTGGTGGCGCATACAGAACAAGTGGAAAGGGTCCTTGGTAAGTGGCGCTGGCTAGTGTGCGGTGTTACCTACCCCGAACCCTTGGCTTGACTCCAGCTCCCGGGGAGCGCTCTGGCCGGAGATTCGTGGGTACGCGCTGACTCCGCGCCACAACAGCTGGCTCTAGCTTCTGAGCACCTCATATTATCTTGTCAATGGCAATCACTAAAATGACTTTCAGCTGCGGTTCAGTGGTCTTGGATTTTTCCTTCTCAGTTTGGATTTTAATTGGTGTTGAAATGTGATTATTCTTTTGTTTGTCTTATGTTCTGTTTTGTCTTGTTTTATTTGGCATTTTTGTTTTTCACTTTTGTTTGTTTTAAATTTGGTGTAATTGTTTATTTTTAATCAAAAAGATGTTATAATACGCTAAGGTGAAAGTATCCATCAAAGTCAAAGGGATTAATCCTTCACTGAATAAAGATAAAAGAGAAAAAAAATACCTTTTCAGTATTTATTACTATCCTTTTTATTTTTTTATTTTTCTTCACTTTCCATTAGGTAAATTGGAGACTCTGTCCTGGGCAGTCCTGATTGGCATGTCCAGAGTTTGAGAATCCCTGGTCTAGAAGATCACATGATTTCTATACTGTAGGTCATACTAACCATCATAAGGAATCATATATATTTCACACAAGTCATTTATTTAGATTGAGTAGTGTAGAATTAGAGAATTACTAAATTCTAGAGAGTTTATAAACAAATTCTGTTAAAAAAGGCTGTTTGAATGAAAAGAAAGTATGTATAGGCTATGCAATCCTGACAGTGATTTGATTTGAAGGAATCACGAAATATCAAGTAGATCGCTGTGCCTTAAGTTAAAGTTTAAAGAATGAACTGCTTTAAAAAAACAATAATTAAAGAGGTGTCTTTTACTTTTAGGCAAAATAGAGATCTCATATTGGTTTAATTTATCATTTGACTCTGTAATGTAGGACATTTACATCTGATTTTGAAGAAAAAAAAACAACAACAAGCTTCCCCCAAAAGAAAGAAAGAAAGAAAACATCTCCCTTCTCAATTCTATGAATTAGTAGACATTTTCTTTCATTGAAATTAGGGTACCGGTATGCATTATATTTGGTTTACAAGGGCGATTTTGAAAGGAGGTGCTTGGGAGTGGCACATTGCCTCAACTTTTTGTGTACCCCTAAAGTGCCCCTTTTATACCCTTTTTACTTCTGACATGTACACCTTTTCATTTCTCATTACGTAGTCCTTCCTTTCCATATTGACATGTGCCCCATGTTCTGCTGATAAGTATTAAGACCAGTTCTGGTCATGCGATTGCATTGTGAAAGAAACATTGTGGAATCGATCAGAAAAGGTTGATCATCTAGCATATAAGTTTTGGTGTCTACTGCAAGGTTCTGGAATCATCAAAATGATAGGAAATTTGGCCCAGTCTTGGTAAAGTTACAAGCACTGTGCACAGAAAGATGTATATGGGACTAGGCGATATCTATCCAGGCCTGATTGATATGATTATTTACCAAATATATCGATTAGTAGGCAGTTTGTTTTCACATGATTGGTAATAAGAGGGTCCATTTCATTTTTTTGAGAGGGGGGGGGGAGTTTCTAAAACTGGTCTATACCACTGCACCATTTCACTGATACATTTTCTTTGCAGCTTAATAGCATCAGCTACCCTGAGACCAAATTTATGACAGTTTGGAGTGGGTTATGGTGTGAATAAAAACAAATACATTGTGTATGGTAAATTGATACAGCATTAATTTACCCCTTTACTATATATATAATCAACTCAGTAACTCACCAGGCATATTTTTTTAAAAACCTGGGCCCTGTCTTACAAAGTGTTGATATCAATCGCAACTATGCACATTGTACATAAGAGATAGGAGACTGCAAACTTGTGATTGATTGATTGAAGGACTTGCGATTGATTTAGAGCAATCGCAACTCTTCGTAAGATGGGGCCCTGTTGTGCTTAAATACCAACAATGCCAATCACATCTAAAGAATGTTTCTCAGACATATGGTTGAAATAGAAATGCTGTTAACCTTTTTATACATTTTCGATAAAGATTTATTTACGAAACTGTTTATCTTAGTAACTTTATAATGTTATCACTGATTCTGTAATCCTTTTTCCTTTTTTGTTTTTCAGGGATATGGTGTTGATAATATTTGGCTTTCCAAATGAAATTACAGCACTAAGAGTAAGTGTACAATTTTTGTTTACTTTTCAATTTTTGTTTCTATTGTCTTTGTTTTAAAATGTTAGTTACAATATTCTCCATTTGAAATTAATCCAGCTTATCATGACACTATTGTATATGCTTACTGGTAGTTTATAACAGAAAATTATGCCTGAACCCTGAAGACCAGGAGGCTACATATTAAAAAGAAAAAAGTTGATTTAGTAAGTTTTTATCCACATATACTCAGACACACCAAAAAATTATGCCTGAACCCTGAAGACCAGGAGGCTACATATTAAAAAGAAAAAAGTTGATTTAGTAAGTTTTTTATCCACATATACTCAGACACACCAAAAAATTATGCCTGAACCCTGAAGACCAGGAGGCTACATATTAAAAAGAAAAAAGTTGATTTAGTAAGTTTTTATCCACATATACTCAGACACACCAGCATTCTCTGTACCTATGACACATTTGTTCCTATTGTATTTTGAAAAAACTCCTTGTCTTAAGTTTGAATGGGCATGGCAGCACCCGACAAAGTCCAGGCGGCTTCGGCACATTCCCCGAAAGACCGGGAAGGAGACTGGCTTTCAGTACCGCTTCCGGGTCGTCTCCAACATGCTGCGTGTTGGGCCCTGGTGTCGTCTCCCTCTCACGGTTCAGTGGCTCATGCAGGAGTACAAGCAGGAGTTTGATGTCAGGCTACAGCCCCCAAGTCACATGCCCATATCGTACGGTCAGGTGACAAGCACGAAGGTATCAGACACTCAAATATGCTCCATGTAGTTGTTTTGTGATTGGCTTCAAGGGCCTGTTGCATTAGTTGTTATTCATGATAAGTTATAGTACCATAAAACTTCTTATTGCCAAAAGTTAGGTGGGTTGACAGAATAAAAGAGATTACTGTCATGAACATCTGCACAGCTCATCGCTATGCCCATGATAGAAGTGGTAAGAAGGGTCACAGAGGGTCAGTCATGATTCGCAGGACGAGAACGACCATAACACTTGGTATATAGGGACAACTTTGAACCTTTTTTTTTAAATTCTAAGTTTATCCGGAATGATGTGGACCCTTTTCATTTCTTTTTAGACAATTTCAAAGGTTAAGAGGGTCTATATTGTAATTGGATAATAAAAAATAGGTAATTGGTTTGGCAATAATGTTTTCTATTCTTTGTCCTTATTCATCTTGGTGTCCCTATTCAATGGTAATTGATATTTGCTTCTGAAATGGTTACATTTTATTGACTGTGAGCAAATTTGAATATGATTAGGGCAGTTGTTAATATTTTTATCCAGTTCTGTTATTTTTTGCTTTGAAAGAAAAGTAACATATTCAATTAATTATGCAGGATGTTCTCCCTCTCTCTCTCACTCTCTCTTTCTCTCCATCATTCTATCTCTTTCTATCTCTTTCTATCTCTCTCTCTCTTTCTCTCTCTTTCTCTCTCTTTCTCTCTTTCTTCTTTTGCTTAGGTGGGTGGTTATGGAAACCCAAGAAGAATGAAAAAGAGGAAAGGCAAAAAGGACAAGAGTTCAGATTCTCAGACTTTATCTGAAGAAGATGATGATGTGGAAGCCATTCCTTCAAGCCAAACTGCAGGCAAAAGATGCATCGTCTGTGGAAAGAGATTCCAGGTGAGTTGTAAATTTATGAAATTGTGAATGGGAAACTCATTTAATTGGGCTTTGAATACAGAATTACATATTTTGTTTTTCTTCATTGGAGCATATATTATTCACATTATTTTATTATAAACAATAAAACATTAGAAACTAAAGCACATATATTTGTAAGGTATTGGTCCCAAAGTTTACCGGTACTCCATTTTCCAATCTGTTCATGATTCCAACAATTATTATAAAAGGATTTGTACCACTCTTTGATATTTTCCTTTTATATTCAGGGATGCCAGTTTTCAGACCCTGGCAAGTTATTTTCAGACCTTCGGACCAAAGCTTTTTTGTTTAGAAAATAGCTCATTCTAGGTGATTTTCAGGCCCTCTGATCTATTCTCACTGGCATCCCTGTAGATCTGGAGTGAAAACAATTTCAACATGATTTGTGCAACATATGTATTTTTTATCTATGATTATTGCAAATTTCAACATGATATCTGCAGTATCTGTATGTATTATCTATGATTCTTTCAGATACCGATGAGAACATAATAATGATTGACCAAAGTTGTTGGGTGCAAAGTAACCCATTTCCCTGTTAATTATTTGAATGTTGCATTATGTGTCGTACAGGATGATGAAACCATGCTGACTTGCCTTTACCCATCATGCAAAGCAGAGTATCACATGATATGCGTGTCAAAACGCTTTCTGAATAATGATCCTGACCAACTTCTGCCAATAGAGGGCTCATGTCCATCCTGCAAGGAAGTGGTCTTGTGGGGCGACTTGATCAGGAAAAAGCAAGGCTGCTATGCAAAGTTAGCGGAGGTTAGTAGATGTACATGTAATGACCTGGGACCCATTTCACAAAGCCTTTTTTTCAATGACAAATGACAAAAATCAGTGGCAAATCTGCTGAAAACCAATCAGAAGCATGGATTTCAGTAGCTTATAACAAAAACTGTCATTCATCAATGATGAAGTAGCTGACCAACTTCTGCCAATAGAGGGCTCATGTCCATCCTGCAAGGAAGTGGTCTTGTGGGGCGACTTGATCAGGAAAAAGCAAGGCTGCTATGCAAAGTTAGCGGAGGTTAGTAGATGTACATGTAATGACCTGGGACCCATTTCACAAAGCCTTTTTTTCAATGACAAATGACAAAAATCAGTGGCAAATCTGCTGAAAACCAATCAGAAGCATGGATTTCAGTAGCTTATAACAAAAACTGTCATTCATCAATGATGAAGTAGCTGACCAACTTCTGCCAATAGAGGGCTCATGTCCATCCTGCAAGGAAGTGGTCTTGTGGGGCGACTTGATCAGGAAAAAGCAAGGCTGCTATGCAAAGTTAGCGGAGGTTAGTAGATGTACATGTAATGACCTGGGACCCATTTCACAAAGCCTTTTTTTCAATGACAAATGACAAAAATCAGTGGCAAATCTGCTGAAAACCAATCAGAAGCATGGATTTCAGTAGCTTATAACAAAAACTGTCATTCATCAATGATGAAGTAGCTGACCAACTTCTGCCAATAGAGGGCTCATGTCCATCCTGCAAGGAAGTGGTCTTGTNCCCCCCCCCCTCCCCCAAACCTCTCTTAACCATCTCCTTCGGTGGCTCCACTGACCTCTCTCATGTATGACTAGCATAAATATTGAAAAAGCAAGATTTTGTTTTCTATGCATGATAGATATCAGAAGAAGACGAATCAGACCACTGGGCCGAGGATCTTAGATCTACATAGATACAACAGGAAGCTGAGGAAAAACATACATGTACATGCAAGAAAAGTATATTGAGTAATTTCCTATGTACTTGGTGTAGCAAGTGGACAGGACAATTTTTTATGTACAATTAAATCAATCCTGGTAATATAAGGTGTGGTTTGTAGCCCTTCTGTTTAGTTCTGGCCCCAAACATTTTTTTGCATTATTTGTCAGTGCCCTAACCCACAAATTTGCATTTTGTTTAATTGCAAGTATGCCCATTTTCATTACTTCCATGAAAACAAAACGATTTAGTTATTAATAAATTAGTTTAAATATTTCAGGTTAAGAGTCACCAAACAGATTGAATTATACCCACTCTCAGGTCACAATATTCAGTTACCATGAATTCATGTTAATATTCATATCTTCTCAAATTCTGTATACCGTAATCATAAGAGGAGTCCTAGCATGTAATTCGTGATAAAGAACCATTTTTTTTTTTGTACATTAAAAAACTGTCATTTATATGCACTGTTCATAGTGAAATTTCACAGATGTGATGTACATGTAGTTCTACCCTTTATCCACATTACATAGAATATCAGAAGAAATATGTCGGAGGCCTGAAGTATACAATTGGAAAAAGAGGAAAATTGATGTCGATTTTCACAAAGAATTCCATTTAGCTACATATGAACGGGTCTCAATAGTCTTAACAAATGGAATGTTGTTACCATGGTTACCTTGATTGTTTAAATAGCATGTTAATCAGAACAGAACTATAGAATGAAAAAACGATTCAGTTTGAAATAATGCTTCCATTGCAATCCTCAAACAATTGTAAGTGATTGAAAATACATGTCTACATTAGTTCTATTCGTACTGCTAATAGTTTGCAAAATTTTGATTATTTTAATCATGTATTTCTTCCAGAAAAATGAATTGGTGATCTGTGTCGTGTTAATTACCGTAGTTATATTTCTCTACACAGAATTGAATTTATTTTTCAATGAATTTTAAAATATAAACCGGTAATCCAAATTTCCTACTTTGAATTTCAAAGCAAAGGGTATACATTTGAATTGAGATTTGCATGATAGCGATGTATCTTTTTAAATTCTACTTATGTATCTTTTCAAAATTCAACCTGTTTACAAGTGCAATGGACCATGTATTTAAAAAATATGTTTTTACTGGTTTTGTATATATTTGTACGATGCCTTTTGTACAAATGCTTTATACACTTCCAAGTACCGTTAAGTTTGTAATATGAAATGATTCTTTGTCACTTAGAATAGCAAATCTTTGATTTAAAAAAGGAGAGACGTGTACAATGAATTGGTAATAATTTTCATTCTTAGAGGTAAATAAAAATTCACGAAGTGTAGCTTGTTAGAAAACTGTGACAAAAGGCTGTATCTCAGGTTCATTATTTATTTTATCTACCATATTGGTATTGTGCTGTTGTCTTCAAACAAGTTGCAAGAAGCTGAAAATGATCTTATTAAATTATTTTATATGAAAGTAAAATTTGTTTTATGTAGTATCTTTATAAATGATTAGGTAGACAGAAAAGTGTTTAAACAAAATGAATAGATAGAAATAGATGTCAATGTTGTGAAAGAAGAGAGAGATTTTTTTTTTAAAGAGAGAGAAGAGAATATAGAAAAGGAGATGATTCAGGAGAGTGAGGAAAGATAGAGGAAATAAAATGAATGAAAAGTTCAAAGTAGAGTTATGAAGGGGAAAAGAGAGGAAGGAGATATGAGCGAACAGCATGGGAAACGATGAGAAACAGAAGGATAGGAATTACATGTACATGTTCATGTAGCTAGCAGTACAAATTTGGTGAAAATAAGCTGCACAGAGAAAGTGCTCAGGTTAGAAAGACGGATCAGATGATGAACTTGGAAATTGACTAAAGAAAGGACAGTTTTTTTCTTGTATTTACACATTATGTAATATTAAGAATAATAGGCATTTATATAGTGCCATCTATCTAGATAATTCTATTCCAAGGCACATTTATTATAACCCCGGCTTTAGCCTAGCAGCCGTTTATACAGCGCTCCAGCATTTCAAGAAATTAATTCCTGCCAGGTACCCATTTACATCACCTGGGTTGAGTGTGGCAAATGTAGATCAATGTCTTGCCAAAGGACATTAGTGAAGAACTTGAAGAAAGGAAGGAGATGCAAGAAAATGTTGCGAGTGAAAGAAAGCAATAATGAGAAAAAGAAGGGGACGGATTAGAAGCAAAAAGATAGGAAGGAAATGGAAGAGGGGAGTGAGTGAGAGGAAGGAACACGTTTGCCAAACCATCCAAAGCAATGTGCAACATGAATGCTAACTTCATTTTCACATACCGAGTGAGCGAGTATGATTGGGCAACATACAAGAAAAAGTGTACCGGAACAGCGCAAGAGGATTTCAGGAAAGGCGAAATTCATGCAATATATTACCCAACATACAAATGCACCACCAAAATCTGTTATATGGCCATGTAAAATGTCATAGGGGCTCAAGGAATTAGCCTTCAGAGCCAACCAAATAGCCTGCATTTTCCTTCTTTAATTCATTTTTAATTCTGGAAAAGAAGGGAGAGAAAAACAACAACATTGAGGTTGTATGTTGACCAGCTTGTTAGTTTCATACTGTTTCATGATCAACTCCTTAAAAATTGTGAGCATTTTAATTTTTAACCCCCCCCCCCCTGTCTATCTTTTTTCTTCTCATTTTCCACTTCAAATGAATTTTTTTCTGAATGTTCTCGGTATGAAAGTTGTAGACCAAACTTTTCAGGTCCAATGCAATTGGCTATGACAGAATTTGATTGGTACATGTCAAAACAACAATAGCATAATTATAAAAAAATCACAAGAGTATTGTAAAGTTTTCAAATTTCAAACACAGTTAATCATTTTAATATAATGTCAGTTTCTCTCCATGTACATTTAAATACATTGCATCACATTTTTCACAAAGGTAAATATGGCTCTCATTTCAAACATACCGGTAGACCAAATACCAAGAAAATTTCTTTTTTCCACGTCCTTTCTTAAAATTTCAAAGATTTCATAAGACATTGAAATTGCTAATAGAAGCTTTCATAGAATACGTGGATAAAGAAGAAATTCACCTGTAACTGTAATAGAAATGTTACAAGGTCTTAGAAAAGCAACATGTAATATTTTCATTCCTATATTTAAAGGTTGTAGACTTTAAAGTTTCTGTAAAAATGTTGGGATGATTTCCTAATTTTTAAATCACAGTAGTTATTGAATTTGATTGTTAGTCAAGAGAAATGGAAGTGATTGATTTCTTAACACTTTCAACTAATTCAGAGGTGAAAATATAATTGAAGTAAGTAACAATGCCTCATACTGATAAATTGCATGCAGTTACACTGGCACGATGGCATCATATACTAGCACCTTCGATACACATCATGTTGCAATACATATTTAGTGCAGGACATGTTTCCTTGAAATTATTGTATTGGAAATGTACTTGATTGGATTAAATTATAAGCACTTGACATTACACTACAGTCATCTTTTAAAAGAATAATAATAATTTTGAAGTTTCAACTCTTTGGAGAACAATGCTATCCTTATAACTTAGAGATGAAAGCAGTAGGACTTGGACGACTTCTTTTACTGTAGTTACATGTTCGGTTCAACATCAAGACTATGTCAATCTATACTTCTTGGCAGAGTGAAAGCACAAACTGTTCCAACAACCATTGAAGACAAATTCAAAGCACTGCATTTCAGATTTCCTGTAGTCAAGCTGGTCATGACGATTGCTAGACAGTTTCTTCTGCTCTTCTTCGTGGATGTACGAGGATTTCAGTCACCTTTGTGGTTGAGGCCATGTGAATATGCAGTGGACGACTGACGTATGTAAACATATCTCTATCATTGATGTGAAAGGGGTAGCTCTGAATGGGGTCTAATCTTCATCTTCTTCTCCTTCTAGTCTCTCTAGAATGGGCCCTTTCACATCTTTCCATTGTTTCTGCAAAGACAAAAAGTAGGGGCAATTATTAGTGCACAGAACAAACACAAACCGTTTATGCATGTGATTTACTAGTATTAACAGAAATGAAAAAATAATTTTTTTTTGTTCAAATTAAAACGACCAGTAGAAACTTGTATGAAAATGAAGTTCGCAAAATGCAAATTTGAAGGATGCTATTTTTATATTTATCTCAAGTTTTATGACAATTCTTCTAAAATGTTGCCATGACCTACATGGAGGGCACATAGTTTAGCGCATGCGCGAATCGCTCATCCGATCTTGGCAAATCGCAGCCTTATTTTACTTAATTGGCGTTGACAAGGGCCCTTCTTATTGGCCATCGCTGTTTTCCATCCCCTCAATGCTATAAGATATTTGTGCGACGAACAAGCTTGCGATTTGAAAAAAAAATTTATAGAGTAAAGGAGGGTTTAATCGGCCAGCTCCAGTGTTTTGGCTGATTGGTTGGATGCATGGTAAAATCCCTTTAAAATACATCGCATAATAGCATAACACATATCCACACATACCATACCATGCCGGTGTCACCGAAGAACCACATTTGCAATGAAAAATATATCCTAAAATATCACATTTTAGCGATGTAATAGGCGGTCCCGCTACCCGAATCTGAAAAATCAAGTATCTTACGCGTGTCTGTAAGAAATATGGGTACCATAAAATGAGCTTTATTGGAAGGATTTTTTAGATTAAGAGCCCGATTTTGTGCTAGTAGCAAGCTCAAAAGTATCTCATCGCATGTATGAAATTAATGCAGCCGCAAACCTTAACGTACGCACGTTATCTCTGTGTAAATCAGATTCCAATTGCTGATCACCGCAGTACTAGTTTTTCGGCCTGGGGAGCTCCGGCGTAGGATACCTGCTCCGCCCGCTAGTGCTATAGATTAGCTCAGAAACGCATGGCGTGCGCATGCGCATTGACTTTGTACATAAGACCGAAAACTGGTTCACTATGCCGATAACTGACTCCGAAACAGTGAAGATTGAAATGAACATTGTCATGGCAATTCATGATTTTTTTCTGGGATTCTTTATTTGTTTAAATAATAATAATACGCGTATTTGCTTCATGATTTAAACAAGAACCAAGAAACGATAATAAATAGGAAGTAAAAAGTCCAAAAAATAGGATTTTGTCTTAAATGGCCTAAAACCGGCTCCTTTACTCTACCAAAACTATGATTTTCAGTCAAATCCTCTATTTAATATGATTTTTTTCACTTAAGTTTGAGTCTTACAGAAATATTTTTCAAAGTAGAGGTCTATGAACAATTCTCATTTTCATCATATTTACCTTCCACTCAATGCTAGGATCTATAAGATATTTGTGCGACGAACAAGCTTGCGATTTAAAAATAAAATTTATACCAAAACTATGATTTTTCAGTCAAATCCTCTATTTGATATGATTTTTTCACTTAAGTTTAAGTCTTAGACTACAGAAATATTTTTCAAAGTATGAACAATTCTCATTTTCGTCATATTTAAGGTACAAACTGGAAATTTATTCTGAGATGTTCATTGATTTTATTATTTTATGTTTGTGCAATGCTGCATTGTGTGCGTCGGCTGTTTAAGCAGGACATGTCAAAATCCCAGTGGTGTGACGTAATATCACTTATTGACTTTGCCATTAAACTTAAGTTGCGCTTAAGTTATTAATGCCCTCTCTCACTTAAATTAGAAGCCACTTGAGTGGATCGGCCAATGAGAGCGCGTAAACTCACTGTAGTCTTTACAGCGCTCAAATCGCAAAGTTCTTAGTGTAGTCTATGTGTAGAGTAGAATCTAGTCACTCCGGTGTGCATCCGATCCGCGGGAACTGCCAATTTTATTTTTGTGCAAATACAGTAGAGTCCA
>BEXV01000841.1:49020-64573 GCA_003118195.1 Hemicentrotus pulcherrimus | reverse complement strand
ACAACAAACTGCTTCTTTCTTTAATTATGTAATGAAATGTCAGAGCTTCAGCGCTACGCGCGGATGAAGGGGGAACTTGATTCAAACAAGGATTAAGAGTCGAGAACGGTCCAATGAATCGTCTTCTTTCTCTTATTGAATGAAACATCATCTTGGGGAGGGGGGAAACTGACTTTAGACAAGGATTAAGAGTCGATCGAGAATGGTACAAAGAATCGTCTAAGGGGAACTTGATTCAAACAAGGATTAAGAGTCGAGGATGGTACAACGAATTGTCTTCTTTCTCTTATGAAACGTCAAAAGAAACTGAATTTAGATAAGGATTAAGAGTTGAGAACGGTCCAACGAAACGTCTTCTTTCTCTGTAAATTTAATGAAAAGTCAAAGCTTCTGCGCTTTGGGGAAACTCCCCCTCCCTGCACCCACCTCCATAGGGAGCGCGCTATCCGCGCTCTGCGTCAGTGCTGCCAAAGAGTTCCTACTCTGAAGTTTGAATTTGAGTTAAAGCAGAAGTGTGCGCTCAACACAAGGATTTCTCATTTGTTTCACTTGTGTTCTTAATTCAAGACAGTCAAATTTGTCAATTGTCATATGCATGTAGTGAGCATGGTTGTGCAAGTTAATTAAAACATTTTGAATGTCATTTATTATTTGCACTGTCAAATATGTCCTATATTTCAAAACATGTATAGACAAAACTTATACAAATTAGATTATTTAGATTTACAAGAATTAATTCAAAAACAAGATTAATAAACTTTTAGGATGAGGAGTACCAACTTTATGTTAAAACTGACAGGATGAATTTGTTAACCCATCAAAAAAGTTCTGAAATACAAGTTTGAGTGTATTTTTTCCATTTTTAAAACCTGTTAACATGCACCTTTACATACAATGTTGAATGCAGCACTTTTTCAATAAAGTGTAGCAAAATCAATTGTTTAATTTATTTTTTTACATTTCCACCACTATTACAGAATGTTCAGCATTTACACCCCCCCCCGGCCTCCACCTCATACACAAATGTATTAATTTTTATTTGCAGGGTGAAAGAGAAAAGAAGGACCCCAGAGGAAGAACCCCCCTTCACTTGGCAGTCACCCTTGGACATGTAGAATGTGTCAGGGTTTTACTAGGATTCGATGCTGATGTTACAAGTGAGAACAAAGTTGGATGGACAGGTAAATATCTCAACAAAGAGTTTGGAAATCTAATCTATAAAAAAAAAATTGTGTGTCATCATGCTTTACCTGATACCTGATCACCGTTAACTCTTTAAGTGACTTAGATCCAGAATACAAAAAAATACACACTGTTCATGTGCTGAAAGAGAGGGAAAATTACAGGAAATTTTGCAGTACATTGTGCTCTTTTGTACACAATCATTAAAGTCTCTAAATTGGCAACACAATGTTAAATTGTTTTATATTCACTATTTTTGTGTACAGATGAATTGAATTTATTCATTTTCATTCACATTGGATAGTTTCATACATATTTTCATTTTTCTGAACAGTGTAGGAGTGGAAAATTGAAATAATTGGTGCTAATTTGAGGATTGAAAAAGTGATGACAAAATACATGTGTTAAAAAAGAGAAATAAATCATAAAGTAGAAAATGCAGGATAAATGATGCATTATTTTACTTGTGTATAGAATCCTTTCTGTGAGATGTATTGAATAGTAATATCTTTTGTTATTAACTTGTTGTACCCTTAGTGATCCAGGAAGCCACAAGTACGGGGGATCCGGAGCTAGTCCAACTGATTCTCCAGCACAGGGATCACCAGAGAGCCACTGCCCGCATAGGAGGAATACCTGAACTTCTAGAAAATCTCAGCCAAGCCCCAGACTTCTACGTTGAGATGAGATGGGAATTCACCAGCTGGGGTAAGATTTTTTTTTTCATCTTCTTCTTTTATTGCTAACCTTCAAAGGGCTTTGCAGCCTATCACAAATATATGAAGAAAGATTACCAGTTTTGTATGCAGGCAAACTATTGATGTACATGTACTTCGGTTTAAAAAGAATACATATGTGCATGTTTTCATTTTTCTTTCTTTGTGTTCTTTCAGCGCTGGAGAAGACTTAATCTCAGTAGGGATTTCACTCAAATTCAGGACATACGTCACTGCATAATTCATTTGTAAACGTTTAATACTCTTAATTGGGAAACTATATTTTCATGATATGTCTGCTATGCTAGCAATATACAGTACCGTAGACGAAAGACGTCATGCACAGCTGATTGTCAATGAAACAGAGTTAAGTCTTTTGTCAATTCTGCCTTTTGCTACGGCAGGCAGCCAGTGAAAACGAATTTGTTTGCTAAAATTATGAAAATGTAAGGGCTACTTTTAAAAAAAAACGGAACTTTGTCATTCCTAGCTCATTTTTCCTGATTGAGGTGTCAAATGAAAGGGCAAAAACCCAACTTTCTAGAAATATGATTTTCTCTTTGAAATTCGGATACCGCCCCCAAATGACTTTTCGGTTCCCTCTTTTCAAATTTATTTTAATCACTCATGCGTGAAACATGCATCATATGAGTTGCATCAAATGGAAGAGGAGGATCTAAGCTTTCGAAACATATGTCATTTATTAATCATAAATGTGATTAAGTTATGATAAAACATCGATAATTCTCGGTTTTGTTTTTTTCTGGGACGCACTGTACATGTAGGTGTAATATCATTTTAAATACATAATTGTTCTGTTGTCATTGCTGCTGAAATACCAGACCAAATGTTTAGCGCTCGCCAATTATCCAACCTGGGTTTTTTAATGGATCCCATGGGACCCCCTTAACCCTGCCACACCAGTACACTATCTACTGTATCTTCATCACCATGATGGCAAGGTATATCAAGGTATATCAAGATATATACTGATTTTATATGTAGCAAACTGAAATATGAGGAAAATAATGAAGGTTTCATACTTAGCGTAGGTTTTCAAAGCTCCGATTTCTCTGTCATTCTAATTATATTTCATTGAAAATGACTAATTCTTTTGACAAAATGATGTACAGAAAAACAATAGACGTCAAATAAAATGTATTGAAAGTCTATGACAAAACTGCATGTAAAATCATGAAGACTTCTATCCGAGTATGTTGCAAGTACATGAAGGTGAGAGTCTGAGAGAGTCACCTAAAAATCATTGAAAAATACTGTACACTGTACATTTATCTCTGGAAATTCAATTTTATTTGGATTTTTGAGCCCATTTCCTTGATTGCAGGTTCTTTTCAAAATGTCTTCTCTATGTTTAAGAGGTGAAATAATAAATTAAATACATGTACAGTAAAACCTGTCTATAAAGACAACACAAAGAAGACAAGAAAAGTGGTCTTTGAAGACAGGTTCCTTTAGTACATGTTTCAATGAGGAACCATTTTCAAGGGAAACAAAAGATGTTGTCTTTATAGACCTGTAGACTTTGTAGACAGGGGGTTGCTTTATCAGGTTCGACTGTACTATTGTCATGATTCTCATTGTCCATGGAAGTTTGACCAACATAGCAATTTTTATTGCATTAAATTATGAATTTTCAATTTGTTTTGATCGCAGTGCCTCTAATGTCGAGGATGTGTCCCAGTGATACTTATCGTGTATGGAAGAGCGGTCCTAACGTCAGGATCGATACGACCCTGATTGGTTTTGATAACATGAACTGGGTCAGAGGGAGCAGGAGTTACGTCTTTAAGAACGAAGGTGAGTACAGTCCATCCTGTCTATAGACTCGTTCCGATGACGCGGCAAAATCGCAGCATTTTATTTGTTGATGACGTAAAGTTGATAATTATGTTTAATACGTTTCTGTATCTTATAGCACAGAGCTCAATGAATATGTGCACGTCCTTTGTTGCCCACAGTTGCTATTCATTTTTTACATTAAAGACCTGTCACTATGAATATGACAGACAAAGAAAGCGGACAAAGTATACAGTTCCTCAGGTAGACAAAGGAACATCCCTTCACTGCTATTATGTAAACATATGTAGAACAGATGAATATGCATGTGACTCCTGTTCTACACATTTTTACATAAAAAGCAGTGAAGGGATGTTCCTTTGTCTGCCTGAGGAACTGTATATTTTGTCCGCTTTCTTTGTCCGTCATGTTCATAGTGTGTGGTGGCTTTTTGCGTCGTTTACCGCGCCATGTGTGAAAAAGCCTTTCATGGCCATCTCTCTTTAAAGGCTACCTTTCTAGTGCTCATCTACCGTACAAGTAGAAATATTTGTGGTTCATTGATTTTTTGCAGATTTTGCGTCATGATCTGTTAGCGCAAATTTGAGAACTCGCGAAAAATATAAGCATGACTTCTTATGCATGTTTTGAATTGCATGCAACGCGAATTTAAGAACCAGCGAATATGTTTTGAGGTCACTCAGCGTGAAAAACTAGTCACACAAAAATAATAGCATTTACAGTAACAGTATATTTTTTCTGCCTAAAGGAATATGCTGCAGAGTGAAGAACCTGTCAAAAAAATTTATGACTACATTGGCCACTTCTTTTTTCCAATTTCCGATTTGTGACCTTTATTGGCTTGTTTACCATTCAAATGTTTTTTAATTTTTCTTCTATACATTTTACTTTTATTTTGACAACTTAATCATTTATAAATTTATATCAAAGTTCGTTTGAAAGGGGTTACAGGCACCTTTTTGTAGTTGAGCGTACATTATGAGTCCATTGAGTGCTTGTTATACCTTCACTGTGTATAATATTGAATATTATTATTACAATGACATTTATTCACACTGTTATTTCCATATAGGCTTGTATGCTGTACAGCTTTTACTTTTGTTTCTCAGAATATATTTGTTCAGAAATGTTGAATGATTTATATCTTGTGGAGAGGTTTTCTCTAAATAAACACAAATTCAACAAATACAAATTGAGTGATGTAATGAAAAAGAAACTAACTCAGAAAGATAGAGTACCTCTCCACACAGGAAACTGCTGTCTTGAGTGAATATAATTCATTTTGGTTTTGACTTGAGTATCCCCTTTAAGATGTTCTTTGTGATTTAAGTTTTAAGTGGATTTGTCCTTCAGATGATACAGTTTCAGTATCCCACAAATTTATTTTTTATTTTCTTTGTTTTTTGTAGTGTGAAATCTTTTAATGTGCTCTGGTGGTTGTTACATGTATGCCAGAGACAATAAGAGATAATATGATAATTTCTTTTATACCATGCATGTATAAACTTGCAATGCATTCTTGTCTGGTAATTTCTGTTTTATTCATCTTTATTTTATGTATTTTTAAGGAAATAAACATTTATTCTCTCAACATTTATTGTATGTTTTTGACATTTGTATAACTTACACAACTTCTTGCAATGATTGTATTTCCTATTCAATATAAGTATAACTCTTTAATTTCTGTCATGCAGGTTTTGCCCCATAGTATACCCCCTAAAATTGCCTGAATGGGGTCAAAAGGGGGCAAAAGAGCAGGGTAGGGTGTGCTGTTAGTCTCTGTGCACAAGGAGAAGTTGTTTGGCTTATTGTTTATACCACTCAGAAAGATGTTATTGGACTTCTATTCTAACTTATCTTTGTCAAGCATTTATTTTGTGTGGTCAGGAAGATTATGCTAAGGTGTCAATGTACAAGGTATCATAGCTGTATGAAGACATATTCAGAGCAGTTCTTGTCGACTGCGCTAGCAGAATAAAGCTCAAATCTCTTTGATCATCCATGATCGTGTGTACAGATCGTAACCAGTTTGAGTTCATGGAGATTGACCATGATGCCAAGGTAGTTTACTCTGAGACGTTAGAGCTTCAGGCACACCATGACATCTCCAGGATGCAGCCTTCAGAGAATGCTGTAGCCCAAAGACTCACCTCCCCCGTCTCCAACACCTATATCGATACAGAGAAAATAGAATTCATAAGGTAGGCCACATTCTTATCATTATGATCATGTCGGTTTATAAGTTTATGGTAATGCCTTTCTAGCTGTCAGCAGGTGAGGTGATCTTGTGTTTCACAAAAAATCATTTTCCATTTCTCAATTTTCATCAAGAATTTGATGATGATTGTTTTACATGACTACTAAGAAAGCATGTACATGTATACACTTATTAGCAAGCATTGAGGGGATGGACAGCTTTAAGTCCTCTCCAAGGGACTTGATAATGAGCATTAATGCCTTACCAAAGGGCTCGAGCGCATCGTTTGGCTTCGAAACTGGGACCTCCCGGTTATGAGACCACTGCTCTACCACTGAGCCATTTGTGCCTCCTGTTGTAGAATTAATGAAAAATTATTGAGACAAACATATTCATATTCCAACAGATTTGTTAATTTTTAGAATCATTCAATCAAAACTTAAGATGAAATGTGATATATCGGTATGTTAGAATTTATTGCTTTGTAGATATTTTTGAAAGTTTAATGTACATGTAAGTGTACATTCTAAGAGATAATTATTGAACTGACAACACTGAGTTATGACTATTAAAGTTCAGTGGTTCATATTCAACCAAGTTTATTTTCGTGTTTCAAAAACAAAATAAGTGAACAAACATGCTCTAGATCTGAAGATGATATCGATCAAGCAAAATCATTACGGTTTTCAAAATATTGGATAAAAAACATTGTTTTGTTGTTGTTGTAGTTGGTTGGCAATTTATTTCTTCAACCTACACTTAATGTGCTCACTTCTGAATGCTCTCATTTCGTACCTCTAAGTTTAATATAGCAACCGCTAGTTATTTGAGACTGTGCATTAACACATTTTATCATGTATTGACTTTGTCTCAGAACAAAGGCAGGTATTTGGGGCTGGAGGCATGACAAAGTTGAGGCAATCAATGACTACGAATGTAAAGTATTCACTGCAAACAATGTACAACTCGTCACAAAAAACAGAACAGAACATCTCACCAAAGAAGACAAAGATAAAGTCAAAGGTATAACAAACGTCTTTTAAAAATTTTAGTCAGCATTAATGTACATTAATGTGACTTAATTGACTTGTGGGTCATCGAAGTAGATCAAAGTTTCGTTCAATGTAGAAAAACTACATGGTGATTTAAGTGATATGGTGCGGTTAGTATAGATAACTTGTTTGGGCTGTAATAAAGTGATGAAAACAAACATGAAGTGATGTATTTATTACAAATCTGAACATGACAAGTTCCTTGTCATGTTTTCAAAGTGCACTGTTTACAAGATTGAACAATTATTTATTTACAGACTTCTTGAATGGTTATTAAAATGAATAACCTCAAGTGCAGCTAGCCCTATAAACTACATTTTTCAAAGAATCCAAAGGGTTTATCCTTTGAAATAAAAAGTGAGTTAAACCCGTACATTAACGTAAGTAATTGTATCGATCATTATTTTATCCTCATATTTGTCTTGGACTGTATTATATCTTTCAGCTGAAGGGCCTGCATTCGCATCCCCTCTCCAGTCATTACTAGGTGTCGTAGAGAAACAAGAACAAGAAGTAGGAGGTGCAGGGGTATGTGTTTGTCTTGTCATTCATACCATAACATAATGATAATGTTAACAAATAGATAAATAAACCCTCTAACCATACAGGTACACAACGCCCCCTTGTCTATGCCAGACTGACCTAGGTTGAGTTTATCAACTGAGAAGCGTATGGCGTAATGTAACTCGCTGGCCTGGGAAAAAGGCTGAATATTATATTCAAATGAGATAGAAACAAAGAAATTTCTACGAGACATCAAGAGAAGGAGAGGAAAATACAGATGTGACCAAATTGGCAACAATAGCCAAAGTTGACTAATTGCCATTATAGCAACAAACAGAAGAAGCAAAAGAAGATGTCAATAACCACATGTTCATATCTGTATTCTCCTTCTTTCATTGTTGTCTGTTGTGGTTTTGAATTCAGTTGATTTCTAAGAGAGACTTGGAAGGGAAGCTATGTGTATATTCTTTAGACTGGTAGGTCTCATTTCTTTGTAGTCTGCTGAGAGGAGATAGATATGAACAGTCTAATTGTTTAATACAGGCAGTGCCCTTCTGTCTTTCAACACACAATATCTTCTTTGATGAAGGGAGAACATTTTTGAAATAAATTCACTGTTTAGAATAGACAAAGAAGTAGAATGCAACATATTGCCTTTTCCATGGTATGTTTATTTGCAGAAAAAGCCTGAGGGTTCCATGTTGTGAATGATCAAAGCTATTTTGCTTGTTTCATTGTACTTTATGCCTCTTAGAGTTTTAAACCATATTACAAGAAACATTAACATATCACTCCAACACATTGGTACAGTACCTCACTTCTTTCTTTTTCTATAGTACTATGGTATATTTTTTAAAATAGAGGACTTCTGTTAATTTTGAAATTAAAGGGAAGACTCAGAAAGACAGAATTCAATTCGAAGTCATCTTCATTTGCCAGGAATATCCATCATTTTCTGCAATATACAATATTGTCCATTAACAAGTAACGACTACCATCGGATGTTACAAGTCCTCATCTCTCTTTCTTTTTTATCCTCCTCCATAGCTCGACGTGACCCAGTCCGGCACCCTCACCAACCCCACCGACATCAAGCCCGAGGAGTACTTCAACGAGATGATCCCCCTGGAGGGGCGGGACATCGGCCGTCCCAGGGAGGTCACCACCAAGGTGCAGAAGTTCCGTGCCACCCTCTGGCTGTCTGAGAACCACCCCCTTTCACTCCAGGAGCAGGTGCTGCCCATCATAGACCTGATGGCTATCAGCAACGCCCACTTTGCCAAGCTCAGGGACTTCATCACCCTGCAGCTGCCTGCTGGGTTCCCTGTCAAGATCGGTAAGGGTTTGGGGTTTACTATTTGGAGAATCAGTGAAGGAGTGTTGTGGGCTAGTGGACAAGTTACCCGACTGCAGATCACAAGATATAGGGTTCCAACCTGCAGTTGCTCTATTGGCAAGACGTTAATCTACATTTGCCACTCTCCACCCAGATGTTAAATGGATACCCAGTAGGATGCAAAAGTTTATGTGGTTGGACGAGCAAGTGTGCCCTTGTAAAATTCTGTTTTGTCAATGTCAAACTATTCAATGTTGATTCTTTATTACATTGAAATAGGAAGGACACTGTCTTATGGTTTTATTTCAAATGTGGAGAATACAATAGCCTGTTTTCAGCAAAACTAATGCAATGCACATGATTTATGTTTTTGATGAAAATTTTCCTGTCTCATTACAAAATTATAAAGAAAATACAGCTACTAATGTTGCAAAACTTTATTTATATCATACAAAAATGACTTTTCCATTGTTCCAACAGAGATCCCTCTATTCCATGTAATCAATGCAAGCGTGACCTTCGGTAACCTGTATGCCAAGAGGGAACCCGTGACGGGCGTATCCAATGAGGTCATCGAGATTTTGTCTGATGAGCCCCCACCAGCAGTGAGTGAGGATTTCTTAGATGATGAAGGAGCTTCTTCAAAGCCTCTTGCTCCAGCCACCATCTGTGTCGTGGACCCACATGTCTTTGATATACCTTCAGGTAAGGTCAGGGCATAGATACAAAAAAATACTTCACATATATTAAATCCTGTCTGCACTAGTTTGGCATGGAGGGATTAGACCTCCCTGCATGGTCACTGGCAGGTGGTTATCTCATGAAATCAGCTCTCACTTAAAATAAGAAAAAAGAGATCATGGGGAACCAACAGGTATTGCTTTGGCATTCTTTGCTATATAGAGGGCGCAAGTAGCTACATGTAGTGCAGTCCAGCTTTAAAGAACTGCTGCTGCAAGGTTAAACCTATTTTAAATTTAAATTAATGGTAAGGAGGGGAATCTGTGCATGAAGGGCAAGTCTGACCCATTTGCAAGTTGAATTGAATAAATAAAGAACAATCAAACAAACAAACAAAACAGTGAAGTATACATTAGGCTTACGGGTGCACCATGGGAGAAAGAGGGAGGATTGAGGAGTCCTCTCCAAGCGCTATAGTTCTCCTTAGAACTATAAGCTAAGAAAGATAACCAACAGTCTTTTTCAAGACTACACCAACAGTCCTTTTCAGGACTACACACCCTCAAGAAAGATTACTGAGAGTCCTTTTCAGGACTCCTCAATCCTCCCTCTCTCTCTCACATGGTGCACCTGCAAGCCTAATGTATATCTACATCACCATGCAAGCCGATACTTACAAGCAGCATCTAAAACAGTCAAAGTATCATCAAAATCTGACGAGAAATAAGAAAGGTATGGAATTTAAAGGTTTGGCATGATTTCATGAACAGTGATATGGGCTGGACTTCCCTTTTAATAGAGACCAGAGTATACTCATTTCACTGATGAAATTATTTGAACCCAACTTTTGTTTTTACAGATAAACATTTGATAACTGATTTGTACCAAAATAATTTGTTTAGCTGTTTAAGGGGTTAGGCTCGACTAGCACATGTGCTATTATCTGACCCCTCTTCCCAACCAATAGTTTCTCTTCTTGTATACAGGTATTTAAAATCATTGTATTAAATGTATTGCTGTTGGTAAATAAATCAAATCAATTCAAATTCATTAGTCATTCAGTTGGGTTTGAATCATTTTCCAAATTAAACTGGATATGAGAACAAAAGAGTAAACTATGTATCGGTACAATACTTATAAAATGGTGCATCACTTTAATGATCTTGGCCCCGTCTTATAAAAGAGTTACGATTGATCACAAATCATTTTGTAATTGATATCAATAGCAACTCAGTACTAAAGAGATAGGCGATGCAATTGATATAAATTGCAAATTATTTGTAATCAATTGCAACTCTTTCATAAAATGGTCCCCACGTTTCAGATGTATTCGTATTATTCTGTGTACACTTTGAAAGTTTTTCTGCATATTTCCTGATATTATCATCATTTTATTTGTCTTTTTAGATTATTCCAAGTATAGATCTGGGGAGAGTCAGGTGAGGTATGGTGAAGACGAGCTTCTGCAGCTAGCTATACAGCAGAGTCTACTAGAACAACAGACCAACAATCAAGATGAGGTCAGTCGAACTATAGTAATCAGGGGAGTGTTCCACAAAGACTAAGATTGACTTTATGTTGGACTTGACTACGGTAGGCTGTTCATGCCACTGCTTGCTCTCACCATTTACTGGCATTGGTCTCTCAAGGGGCTTACAAATCAGGGTCACAAATCTACAGAATTTACATTTTTTTAAATAATATCTTTATTGAAGGAAAAAATATTATCATTATAATGGTGAGAGCAAACAGTGGCATAAACGGCCTGTCATAGTTAAGTCCAATTTAAAGTCGAACTTGTATTTGTGAAACACTCCCCTGATCTTTAAAATTCATTTTCCAAATGCATGTATAACTGTAACTGCCTATATTGAAGGGCACTTGACTCAGAAGGACCCTTCAATTTTACATGAAGTTAATAGAGCTTTGTAGTGTGGTGAGGGGTGATTACAATTTTCCAGTTAATTTCTATCTTTAAAAGTATTACACATAGAGAGATAGAGCAGAGCATTTTTATTAACTCCAGTAAATTTGGAGTTTTAAGTATACGTTAGCGTACTTGTCGTTGGAGAGACTGTCATTCTTGAAGATGATGAGGTCATTAAACCTGCCTTTGGAGAAATTTGCCATTGATAATGATCATTGATCACATCATTAATTGTTCCGTCATTTTGTATGTTCTATCTTAATTCTGTTCCTTTGTTATATAATACAGATGCTTTCATGTGATCTCTCTTCTTTTTTGTTTTGTTTCACATATGCCCCTGGCCTTGAGCCATTTGATTTCAAGTGGATTCGGTGCTTATAAATTTCATGTGCTATTATTATAATGATGATAATGATGGTGTACTCAAATGATTTTATTTTCATCTTTCCTTACAGGTTGGTTTTATTGATGCTCTTGGTGAAACAGAAAACCTTCAATCTATTGAAGACAAACTCTTAGAAAGGTAAATTTTATAAAATTTACTGTGTGATGGTGTTTGTATAATGTGCATCTTTTACATTTAATTTTGCACTTGGAGACCTTCATGTAGCTTGACAATCTAGCTTTGGTCCACCAACATTAATTACTCAATTCTTTGAAGAAATTGCCCATTTATGCAGAAACTTGCTAGTTGATTTGAGCTATATTTGATAGAGGGATAGAATTTTACATTTTCTACTTCATATCTAAAACTATTTATTGACTAATGATCTTCCTATTATTCACCAATTATTTCATTACAATATGCTTTTCTTATTTCCCTTGATATTTCTTGTTGCCCAAACAAGATAAGATGGCACTATGTAGTATAATTAATAGAATAGTTAGCACACATGTTTAATCTTTAATAGAAAGATGCCGAGGGTTCAGTGACACGAAGACGTCACTTGATATTTTGCCAAAATGAGTATTTGATATCAAAATGTTCAGAAAATGTAGGCTTTCCAGGAAACACAAAGACTTAACTCTGCCCAACACCCCATTGAAGTCAATGGCTATTGAATCATAGACTAAACTCCTTAAGGCCCAAGTGCTCAGTGACACATAAACTGCTTTTTCTCAAAATGGCCAAAAATGGAGTTACGTCTTTGTGTCGCTGACCCCTCGATGCTTCATCTTTTGCTCACATTTTGTTCACATTTTCACCACCACAGGGCCATTCAAGAAAGCCTCCTCCTCTCCCAGACAGACGAGAGCAACAGCGCATCAGGGGACCAAATATCATCGCCTTCCCATGCCTCATCGAATCACACCGGGGCCACTCTACCTCCCCATCTACCCCCAGGGACCACCCCCACCCCAACCAAGCCCGCCATCACTACCTCGCCGCTACCTGCCCGTCCCGCCACAGTGGGCTGCGAGTTCTCCAGCAGTAGGGACGACGAGCTGAGGCTTGCGCTGGAGCTGTCGGAGAGGGAGAGGCTGGAGGCTGACAAGAGGAGGCAGGAGGAGGAGGAGGAGCTGCAGATGATACTCCAACTTTCAATGACGGAGAAATGACATCCAAGAGATATAACTGGTGTGATTTAGCATCTCAGTTGGACTAGGCTATTGACGATCAGGGAGCCGTTTCACCAAGATCCTAAGTTGAACTTAAAAATTATGGAAAGCCATTGGCATCTATGAAAATATTTTGTATAAGTTATTTTAAAAGGCATAAAATGTTGATTCAAATCATTCTTATTTTCTATTATCAAAGAGATTTCATGTTCTTGATGTGAAATTTATAACAAATCTAAAAAGTACTTGAATTTTTGCATTTGAATATATGTTATTTTAAGGCTACAAATGGCTCTCCATAATGTTTAAGTCAGACTTAGAGTTACGTTCGACTTAGGATCTTTGCGAATCACCCACCTGGTGTGATTTTGTGTATCTCAGATGGACTTGGCTATTGATGATCAGGTGGACCCAATCTACCACAACAGATTAAGCTCTCTTTTCTGTTTGACCGTTTCTGCTTTTTCTTGTACCAAAGTGCTTCTTTGGATCTTGCTTTCAACTGATTTGATTTAAGATGTTGCCTCTGATTATAATTATCTTGAGATGTATTCCTTGTGTTGAAACGTTATACTTTGATGGTATTGTTCTGTTATTGTTGATATATCATACACAAACCTGCTTAGTATCGTTAGATAGAGGAAGTATGAAGTCAGAGAAACCTTTTGACCAGGACCTCAATTTCTGTGAAAGACCACAAACCTAGCATTTATGATTATAGTCCTAACCTACCCTCTTTCCCTCATTCAGTTCTACTATATGACCTTCTTTATCCTCTTTCCCGTAGGCAGTTCATTGCTTATATTATTGTATTGTATTCAATACTTGGGACGAAGGAAAGTTTGACATTCTTGGAACTTCTAGAGCTGGTTCCAGAATTGTGGAGTTATAGACATCGTGGAGATCGTTTTGTATCTACATAAACAATTAAAGGGGCCATATTTGAAAATACATTCCTTTTAATTCAATTTGTAATAAAAGTTAATGCATTTGGTGTCACGGTAAGGGAGAAAATGGGAAGGAATGACTCAAATTTCTTATGAATGGTTGTCATACATGTAAATTTACTTACATGTATTGTATACCACTCCTGGGGTGTGTTTCACAAAGATCCTAAGTTGAACTTATCTCTAAGTTGGACTTAACAATTATGGAAAGCCGTTATCATCTTTAAAATACTTTGCAAAAGTAATTTTATAAGGCATAAAATGTTGATTCAAATCATTCATATTTTCTATTATTATGACAGACTTCATGTTCTTGATGTGGAATTATGAAAAGTCTAAAATATTTCAATTTTTGCCTTTTTATATATTTTATTTTAAGTCTTCAAATGGCTCTCCATAAGTTTTAAGTCCAACTTAGATTTAAGTTTGACTTAATTTCTTTGTGAAACACCCCCCTGAGATATCATAGTCTGGGGCATATTCAAATTGTGTTGTATGCAAAATATAATGATACCCAATGGGTTGAAATGATCTTATAGGCAGAACTCAAAGAAATTAATGTTTCGCCAGTTAAGTGTCCGGTGCACATTTGCAATTCAACTTATTGTTATCTTTCGTTGGAATACAGGTATGTTGTGTGCCAGATACGAATTAATCAGTGAATTCTTGAACAAATAGTCATATAGGCAAGGTATATACTTTCATCATCATAACAGAGGCGAAGGCAATCATAGGGCTATTTTGAGCCAAATGAACAATATTTTTTCTCTCTTATATTCCCCAAAGAAGAAAAAACAACTGTTTTGAAGTTAAAGCAGATATGATTGTGCAATTCAATCATTTTCCGTTCACACTGAGATTAAGCATATTTAATAACCCATTCCTATGTCCCAGTCAGATGAAAAATATGTAGATTGAGAGGGATGGGATTTAATGTGATAATCAAAGTCATGTTTGTTATAAATACGTAAGAACGTAATGTGGTGAATGTAATTTTTTTTTTATACCTACCTTAAAACGAGGCGAATAGGAACACGCAAGAGGGGTAACAAAATTGACATTATATTTTCTAGTTATGAATCAGACCATTCTCATTGTTTTAGTTATCATTGATAAGGATTTGAAAATGGTCTGCATCATTTCTGAAGAGCTTAATAGTTTTTCAATTTTTATCCCTACTTAACCCTTGTGTTTCTATTCCCCCTGTTTTACAGTACATATTTATATATTGCCTTGTAAATACAAGAAATGCTAATTTTTGACACTGAAAAGTGAACACAAAAAAGAAAGACAACTCATGCATATAGCAAACTTTGGGCTCATGGTGTATGTACCAACACAGAACTCAAACTCACTGCAGGTTCAATTTGTATCATTTCTGCTGACATATATTGGCATTCTCCTAAACTGCATCGAGTACTCTCCTCTCTTATTTTATCACTTTATTCCCTTTCTTGGTGATTAATTCATGGAATTTGGACTGCATAATACAACTAAATTACGTCAAAGACCCCCTCCACCTCCCTAGTTAACATATACGGAGCAAAGAAAATAAAAACTATGATCTTCTTAATCATTTAAATTTATCATTTTCTTGGAAACTTATGTATTAGAATAGACACCAGTTTGCAAA
>BEXV01000841.1:30508-45079 GCA_003118195.1 Hemicentrotus pulcherrimus | reverse complement strand
GACTGGATAATACAAGAGTGTCTTACACAAACATTGAATGAAAGGGCAGTTCTGTTTTGCCAGCATCCAATCAAGCATAACTGACGTGGGCATCCATAGTATAAAGCGACTGTGTGCAAGCTACACATGCCAGTGCTCGACACTAACAGTCTTCTAGGACACACTTGGGCACCCAAAATCTAAAAGTCCAGAATTGCAAATTTATCTCATCTAGTGTATGCAAACTGACTCTAAAAATTCATTCCAGCTAGGTGCCCTTCCTAATAAAACTTAGACCCCGTTCTCACTCACTTTGAAAGTGGTCTTAGTTAGACCGCTCCAGAGGAACGGTTTGCGAGCATTCACACTCCAAGCAGTATTTTATGGCTCAAACCGCTCCATGAGTCAAAGTGGTCTTGTTGCTATGGCAGCTCAGGTCAGCAGGTCAATTTTTTCGCGTGCGGAATACAAACCGTATGTACCGTACTACATGTTTCGTACCGAAGGTTACTAGCTCACTTCCGTTCAAAGTACGCTTTCCGTTCACATTGCATGTTAGATCGCTCCAAACTGCTCTTAATAAGACCCGCTCCTCAAGACCACCTCGGAAGGTGGTCTTCTGGAGCGGTCCAGAAGTCCACTTCCTGGACCACTTTGACCATTCTCACTCACCCAGAACCGCTCCTATGGAACGGGTCTTAGTTAGAGCGCTCCAACAAAGTGAGTGAGAACGGGGTCTTAGTGTGGAGCCCTGTACATGCACATTTATTCATTGTGTGTAAAAACTGTGAATACTGTCAGAAAATGGCGGATACTGCTTGCATATACTTCACTTTATCAAACCTAAGCCTTTATCAACACAGTGCATAATACCATTATTTCACAAGCTGGACCAACAATGTAGAGTAGAAGGTATCAATGATGACACCTGGTAAATAATTAATTGGTTCCCAATGTCATTAAAACATCTTATATACTTTAAACTGTAGTTCCTGGTAATCGGATCATGAATTAACTAGTTTAAAACAATCAAAACGAATCATGCCTCTAATAAGAGTTTCTTTTCACTTTTCAGCACTGTATACTTGCTTGCTTAAGTTACTTCAGTATGTCATGTCTCTAGTACTGTCTTTTGAAACATATAATATTTAAAATATAAATACCACCTGCTTTTAGTTAGTACCTTTAGTCTTCTAGCCAATACTGAAGTACATAAAAAAAATGGTGAGTGGAATTTAAACTCACTCCAGCACTCATATAGATTTCAGTTTACAAGTAGTTTCTTCTGTGAAGTTTCATTCTTATTCCACACACACACATCATCTTAAAGGTAAAACAAAGTTTTGGGAAATTTTGAAATTTGGATTGATAGTGATTCTTTACAATTTTGGTATATTTGGATGCCCCTGTGGATGTATTATAAGCATTTAGCCTCTAAAACACTTCTGCTTTCGAGAAAAATTTAATTAAAAAATTTACCGCGCTCCCGGCAAATTTTGATTGATAATTTCTAATAGCGCCTACGGCCGTAAAATGGTAGCTGCGACCATGAAATCTCAGAATATGTAGTTGTGATATTTAATTTCCAAACCGGAATAGCTATTTGGTTGATTTTAGTCAAGATCGAAGCATTGTTTTTTTATAGCTTAATTAATATCTTGACCTTTAGAGGGAACTACACAACATAAAGAGTTTATTATTTACAATTTCATAACTTTAGACTCGATTTCAACTGCGACAACAAACACTGAATATTGTAGGATCGCATATGCTTCAAATATGTTCATTCAAACCAAATTCATGACCCCATACCAAAACTTTGTATTACCTTTAAGGGTTCATTTTGTAATATTACATGAGACTGATAAAAGTCTTGGATGTGGAGATATAGTGTTTTGTGATGGCCTCATTTTTCCATATCTCACCAGCATGTCTTTAAAATAAATAAGCTTTGCAAGCTATGAAGGAAAATATAGGATCGGGCAATCTGAACGAGTGAACAAATATATTTCTATATAGAAAATTCCCCAGACATAAATAGAATCTCATCTGTGAAACAATCACATCAATTTGACATGAGTAACAAAGCACCTTTGACAAGAAATCGTTTATGGATGACGGATTACCCTAAAACTGATACTTCTTTTTCACTATTTTAAAGATAAAGATAAAAAATAGACCTACAGGCATTCCAGTGGTGATTCCTAAGGATATGTTGTGCTCTATAGATCTTCCTTTACACAAAATTTAAAGTGACCTTCAACTAAACAAACAATCAATTGAAATTTGCCTTACATTAACTAGAATTCAATTGAAAGCCAAAGGTGCATTAAATAAAACAAATATAAATTGCATTAAATGCTTAACTCTCTGACAGAAAGACAAATCATTCACAATTTATTTTAGCAGATAACAAAAATAAATAACCGGGAACTAATCTTTTCGTATTCAATCTCGGGGCCCAGTTGCATATAACTTACCCTTGATATTTAAACTATGGCAACATCATCCAACAGCTAATAAAGTTACAATTAATGGCAAAGTCAACACCAATGGTAATTTTTATGCAACATGACACCAGAAAACTTTGAAAATGAGACTTTAAAATTCTGTCAACGTAAATACCAAACTCCCCCCTGTATGGAAAATCCCAAAGAGTTCAAAATAAAAATAAAATACATATGATATGTATCGATCTCCTAACTTTAATTAATTTTGCACCATTGGATTTCTTGGATCGTGGCCTTCCTTTCTTATCTTCAGGGAGAAGTCTACGACAGGGTAGCCCTGTGTGAGTCTGCTTGTTGAAATCACATCGATGTCCGGTATACAGAACAAAGGGAGGGTTTCCTCCGTTATTCCACCACTTGCTTCCAGCAAGAGATGGGGAAATTCTGTCTTGAGTTGTTTGGCTGCCAATGCTGCTGCCTGTTCAAAAGGGAATTATTATTGCAGGTTGGTAAAATGTCTATAAAGGTACAATTTAAATATAAATTTTCCATTCTTTTGTTTTCTTGTCAAATTTGAATTCAGAAACTGTACAATTTAAGTATTTTAGTATGACTCATGAATTGTTGCATGTTGACTTTACAATGAGGCATAATTGCATTTCATTAAAGTTTAGGGAAATCCCTCAAGGTACAAGTAGATCCATAGTTTTATACCGGTACTCATAATCAGACATCAACCTCCCACTTTTTTCTTTCTTTCTGTCTCTCTCTCCCCCTCACTCCCATCCCTCTCTCCATCTCTCTCTCCATCCCTCTCTCTGTCTCTTTTTCCATTTCTCCCTCCCCTTTCTCTCTCTCTCTGTCCCCCTCCCTCCCTCCCTTCCTCCCTCCCTTTTCCTCTCTCTCCTGTCATCCTTCTCTTTCTCTCCATCAGACTCATCCATCATACCCTCATGGAATGTTCTTTACCTCTGGTGTGAAGTTATCCAGCATGATGATCTCCCTCTCTCTACCCCCTCCCTCCCTTCCCCCTCCCCATCTCTCTCTCCCTTTGTCCTTACTATCCTTGCATTCTTCCACTTTCCTGTAACACTTCTTATCAATCATCCATTCCTTTTCTTTACCTCTGGTGTGAAGTTATCCAGCATGACGATCTCAGCTCCTGCTGTGGCTGCCTCTCTGGCCTCCTCCAGACTCCGACATTCCACCTCAATCTTGATGGAGAATCCTCCAGCTTTCCTTGCATTTTTAACCGCCTGTCAGATGAGAATAATTTAGTCATTATTAGGACCTTTTTGAAAAACCTATAAATGTGCAGACATCACTTTTATTTAATACATGTATTAATAATAATAATACACACCAATTATTAGGCACTTAATAGGGTTGTTTCTAAGTGCTCCATTGTCTGTCTACAAAAATGTAATTACTAAACAAAAACTTATAATGAACACACAAATTATATATTTGTTTCCCTCAATAAATCATGCACATATATTAACCCTTTGTTTACGGGAACCTGGTGGTGCCTGTGTAAGGCCTATGGGACTTATAAAATTTAGTAGTCAACGGGTTAATAAAAATGAGACAAACATAAGATCATACATACAAGGGATAAGATGGTGTGCACCTCCTAGACATGTTTTTTCATGTTATATGATCCTACTATCATTTCACAGTTCTATTCAACACCTTCAGTTGTAAAATGCAAGTACTTTGCTCATTAATTCACTCTAGATCTATATCATTCTTAATAATTTCTATTTTTTATTTTTTTGCATATTCTTTTAATGAAATTAATTCTAGACCCCTAGAAAACCTATGTCTACAAACAAAATTAAATCTTCCTGATGGATGATGCCAATTATCATTGGTAGAGACAATTAATATTCCAGGATTATTGATTAGGGTCACATTATCACATAGTAATGATGCTCTTTTTACCTGTGATATACTTCCAGCTGACCATATATGATTATCCTTCAGCATTATCATGGATGACAAGTCGTATCTATGGGTGTCGGCCCCGCCCACCAACAAGGCATACTTCTCGACCATCCGAAATCCTGGAGTTGTCTTGCGAGTTCCAGCAACTCGACCTTTCCAATTTGACTTATCAGCCATATTTCTCAGATTTCTTGCTAATGTTGCTACTCCACTGGCTCTTGCGATACAATTCAAAGCGGTTCTTTCGCCCATGAGAATATTCCTAGCTTTACCTTTCACGATAGCCGCTTGAAAAATGGGCTCTAAAAAGGATCCTTCTGTGGTTTGCCAATGCACCTCGCAGTCTACTGCCTTAAACACCGCGTTGAAGAACGGCACACCCGCCAGAACTCCGGGGGACTTGCACAGGAGTACCGCTGTCTCGTCCTTTTCTCCAACTACAATTCCTCCGTAATCTAAACTGGGAATATCTTCTTGCAGCCATGACTTTACGAGATTTGAAATAGAAGTTGGTGACAGAAGGTGTTCTAGGCACAAATTTGATGATGTGTCTGCCATGGTGAATTAGTGAAACTCCAGGTAATGTCAGTATATTAAAGATAACTTCCCTACTTTTCATCACAGCTGGATCAAAATATAATGTAAATGGACAGTCACGAATCTATCCCCGTGCGTGCACAGCGCGCGCGCGGACAATACACGTCACTACTCTTTACTGTCGTCTGCTATTTTTGTTAATACTGTAATCTATTGGACTTTGTTGAAAGAAGCCAGAAAATAAGACATGTTAGAGATAAATATTATTATTATTATGGTTTATTCATAATTCTAAAATTGTTAAAAATGGTTATTTGATGAGAAAGAGCGGTAGCATCGAGCTATTGTTTTGTGCTTCAAAAGTTGGAGTTTTAAAACCGCGAGGATGATAATTAATGAGCTTCACGCATAACCCGGAAGTACACCTTACACTTTTGTTGTTCATGCATGTTGCAATGAATGACAACAATCATGCAACAAGATTCTAGAAGAAAAGCCGTCGTTCGTCGTCTTGATCTGAATTTATCTTTTGTTTTTCTTCCTACAACTTAACTACCAGATTTCACCTATAATTCCTCATCTTATGGACTTCATTTTTATATCAGCATTTGAGGGAGTTATGAATAGATCTAGTAGGAAATCAGGGGCATCGCGTCAGTCATTATTCAGCCGTTTCGCATGTTGATGATGTCTGTTTCTTTGTGTGTCATCAGAATTTCTGTTAACGACAACTCGCCTATTCCAAAATCGTTGTCATATTCAAGAGGTAAAATCAGTAATAATTTAGAGAGCTATAGTCTAGATGAATAAATCAGAAGTTGTAATTCATAAGATCTAGACTGTAGACCTAGAATAGATCTAGTCTTGATCTATATTATTTGACAATGAAAATTGGTCATAGATCTATCTCACACTGCACTCTTATTTGGCTTAGAGTCTAGATATAAATGCTTGAAAAACGAGGATAGAACCGAGATTTATCTAAGTTTAGAGACTCATTTCAAAAATAAAATATAAAGATCTTATTCCTAGGACTCTAGTACGTCTCTTGGAAGTTGGACTCGGAGTGTGAGTAGGATTGACTAGCAGAGACCTCACTAAAAGACACTAGACCTCTAGATGTATCAACATTTATTCTTTTTAATAAGAAAATGAGGGAATTTAAAATTAAAGAGAATAGAGTCTAGAATGACTATCTATTCACTGTCATGTATTGACTTGATGTAAATTGTTTGACAGGTTGAGCCTAGAGGCGATATAGACTATATCTCAAAATCATTTTTCTGTTGCCACCTTCTTGGCTAATTGGCTTGCTCCAGTTTGGAGAACTGCAGTTGGTGCATGCACTGATGCAGGTGTTGGTAGTACACATATAAAAAGGATAGGCAGGTTTACAGTGGTATCGATACCATGATTTACTAAGAGTATGAGTAAGACCTGCATTCATTGTACTTGTACTGAGTGTTAATTAGCATGTTGATAGCTTCACTCTTGTGCTCCTCTGACCAGTTTATATGTATTGCGGCACATGGGATCACTGGTCTCCGAAATCGCAGAGGGAGAATGAGATATGAAGATTATGAATTGTTGATAAAGTCCTCCATGTATTGGAATTTTATCAGTTGATTAAAATAAAATGATTTTGATTTATTCATTAATTGCAGGAGCAGACATGATGGCAGAGAGTCCCCCGCTGCTCTCATCTTCCCCTCCTCCTGCCTTAACGGCCAAACGTCACGATGCCCTGAGTGACAAGCCGTCGGTGACATGGGAGAAAGTAGACGAAGATGGACGAAGCCACCCCATCCTCCCCAAGGCAGAGAGCACTGAGGCTGTTGTGGAGAAATGCATCGGGAAGAGGTATGAGACTGAGATTCAAATTGAAACTTACACTGTTGAAGGTATTATTGAAACAGAAATAACCATCTGTAGCTGGTATGAGGGATTCTTTAATAAAACTTGTCAACCTTCCCCATATTGCCATAAATAGAAGGTAACCCTTTCCACATAAACAATGGAGGGGATTAACTGGCTGATTTTTACCAGAATCTGGCGAAAACTTTGTCTTTGGTTTTTCTTTATCTAGAATTATGAACAGTTTGAGTTAGAATTTGTTTTGATATTATAAAAATAAAATCTAAAATCATTGTAAAACATCAATGTAATTCAGTCGTCGTGTAGGTGGTCAGTGGAGCCATATTATCCAGATGTAGTCTCAGCAGAACTACCACCGATATCAGAGACTGAAGCTTTCATTCTATTATTGGGACAGAATCTGTAGGCTTTCTGGCTTTATGGGGCAACTCACTTGGCATTTTCAGTTATTGTGCCTCTTACATGTATATACTTGTTACTCTCTTCAGATTATAATAGAGGCTTGGACCAGATACCGATCTAATTTACATTGTATAGTTAACATAAATGAATAGCAGGGATGTAAAGAAGTAGAACACAACTTTTATATATGATTCTTCCTAAATAAATCTCACTAAATAAATCTCACTCTTACAAAATCTCTCTGTTACATTTGGAAAGGTGCCTAGGAAACTCTTTCCTTTAATAATTCCTCCTTTGGCTTTGGGACTAATTTGTCATGGATTTCATATTTTCCACTAACCAGAGAGATTTGAGGATGAATGCATGGATCCGTCGAAGGAAGGACCCAAACAGAGCTATGCCAAGGCTCTCACCGGTGGAAAAGCAAAAGACAAACCACATTCAAGCAAAGACGAACAAAATGAAGAGCAGGCAAATCAAGCATTGGCTTTCAAGCCTTTGGATGACAATGCTAAGGATTTATTTAGTGACACTGGTAGTGAAATCACTTCCCCTGACTTTACTGATGAAGACTCTGTAAGCACAGACAAGGACAGAGGTGAAAGGTCAGAGGGTAAAAGGCGCAAAGGCGATAAAATGGAAAAAAAGCATAATGTGTCGAGTAAGAGTCGCCATGGAGTTGCATCTCCAGTGGAACAGTCAAGTCGCCGTGCATCATCAAGTGTTAGTCCTCCAACTGTTTCATCCGAAGCCAGTGAGGGCGATAGATCAGGCAAAAGTCCGCTGACGTTCAGGAGAAGGATACCATTCTTTTCTGGAAATCCTGTGGTGGATATTACAAAGGGGATTGTACATCTCTTCAAAGAGAAGTAAGTTACATGTACTTTTTTGGTCAGTGAAATTTAGGCCTTTTATTGGTTTGTGCAGTGGATTTGTGCAGTGAATCATAAATCATAATAATTTTTGGTTCACCTATAACTCCACTTTCAAAAGATCAGTTTACTATCATATTCCAATGTTATGCAAAGGTTGTGCTGGACCATTCAACCCAAAAGCTTGCCAGACATAGCAACAAGTAATATATGCAGACTGGATTTCAAGTATTGTAGTTCATTCAATAATAGCAGGTCTATGGAATCAGTTGCCACTACATGTACATGTACATTGTTGGTCCCCCGGAAAGAAACATCCATAAATTTGAATATGCTAGTATTTGTCCGTTGACTGAATATGTTCCAGTTTTCAATCCTTGGCTCTACATCAACAGATGCTTGTTGCACATGGACTCCCAAATCTTAACTCTGGAGTCTGGACCCCAAACTTTAAAAAAAAAAAGTTATCAGGGGACCTACTGTATGCACTGACACCCTAAAAGTTATAATCTGAATTGCTGATCAACACAAAAGTAATGTAGAGTCCTTTCATCTGACCTTTTCATGTGTTTCTTTGTCATCAGTCACATGACGTCTTTAGATGAAGGCATCGTCCGTAGTGACATGATCTGTGCCCTGGCAGTCCCAGCGTCTCTCATATGTCATGATCTCCTGCAGTTCTTCTCCCCGTTGGCCGAGGGCATCGAACACATCCGCATTATCAGAGATTCTAACCCTAACCAGTACATGACTCTCATTAAGTTTAGAAATCAGGTATGTATGTAAACATCAGGGAACCATTTCACAAAATTTGTCATCAGTGACAAATCACAGTTTTTGTTATTAGCTAGTGAAATCCTTGCTTCAAATTGGTTATCAGCAGATTTGTCACTGGATTTTGTCAATTGTCATTGAAAAAAAGCTTTGTGAAACTGGTCCCAGATTTGTTGTTTATTGCAATGTATCTATGTAATGTCATCAAAGAATCTGTTAACAAACATTGGCCTTTATTCTTAAAATAAGAATAAATTAAGCCTAGCTTTTCAATTTGGTGTCAAATCCTCTATTCTTTGCACCTAACTGCAATTATGTAGTCTGACAAAAAATATTACTCTGTTTAATTGATAAAAATTTGATTTTGGGGTCATAATGACATGCAATTCTGTTAATTCACTTCAACATACCGTATTTGCCGGTGTAAACGCCGCAGTATTTTTGGGAGAGAAAAAATCAAAAAGTCGGGGTGCGGCGTATATACGGCAACAGAGTAAAAAAAAAAAAATCAAGCCAAAACCAGCACAAATNAGGTCCCCCGGAAAGAAACATCCATAAATTTGAATATGCTAGTATTTGTCCATTGACTGAATATGTTCCAATTTTCAATCCTTGGCTCAACAGCAACAGATGCTTGTTGCACATGGACTCCCAAATCTTAACTCTGGAGTCTGGACCCCAAACTTTAAAAAAAAAAAGTTATCAGGGGACCTACTGTATGCACTGACACCCTAAAAGTTATAATCTGAATTGCTGATCAACACAAAAGTAATGTAGAGTCCTTTCATCTGACCTTTTCATGTGTTTCTTTGTCATCAGTCACATGACGTCTTTAGATGAAGGCATCGTCCGTAGTGACATGATCTGTGCCCTGGCAGTCCCAGCGTCTCTCATATGTCATGATCTCCTGCAGTTCTTCTCCCCGTTGGCCGAGGGCATCGAACACATCCGCATTATCAGAGATTCTAACCCTAACCAGTACATGACTCTCATTAAGTTTAGAAATCAGGTATGTAAACATCAGGGAACCGTTTATCATAGACTTTTTTCAATGACAAATACACAAATCAGCTGATAGACACTGATGAGAAGTTTTGTGAAATGGGGCCCAGATTTGTTTTTTATTGCAATGTATCTATGTTATGTCATTAGAGAATCTGTATGTTGACATTAGCCTATATTCCTGATATGAGAATAAATAAAGCCTGGCTTTTCAATTCATGTCAAGTGGCAGCTCCTCTATTCCTTGCAACTCACTGCAATTCTGTAGTGTAACAAAAAATATTACTCTGTTTAAATTTGATATTTTATGTCATAATGGCTTGAAATTTCTGTTAGTTTACTTAGTTACATTCATTTTATGTGTATCTGAGATAAAGAGAGTGAAAGTTGATGATGATAAAGTGGACTATTAAAGGTAAAGATTGGTTTTGGAAACGCCTCCCTCTCAAAAAATGAAATGGAAGCTCACATTACAAATCATGTGAAAGAATATGTTTTGACTAATACGTGATGATACAAATTTTGCCGAGAAACCACCTACTAATTGATATATTTGGTAAATTATTATATCTATTTGGACCTGATAGATATCGTGCGTGTGTTCAGTAGTCCCATATACATCTTTCTGTGCTCAGTGCTTGTAACTTTACCAAGACTGGGCCAAATTTCTTATCATTTTGATGATTCCAGAACCTTGCAGTACACACTTACCCCCCGGTATATACTAGATGATCAACCTTTTCTGATCTATTCCACAACGTTTCTTTCACAATGAATGACCATAACTGGTCTTTATCTTTAAACTCGGCTGATTGTGTCAAGATTTAAACTGGCCTACACTGCAAAAGTTTTCTTCTTTAAAAAAAAGAAAACGGGCTAATCAATTAACAATTTCAAGGCTTGATTGGCAAAATGATTGAGTTTTTACCTACATGTACATAGGATAAATTTTGCTTTGATTATAAAATTAGCTATTTCAACCAGTTTGAAAGAAAAAAAATTACCGTACAAAGAAAATAGGTAGATTCAGTGATCAGTGTGAGAGATGACCTGTGTATTTTTTGGTGTCAAGATGGAGTATTAAAGAATATTGATGATGTCTCCTTCTAATTTGTTTTATGATGGAAACTAATCTATTTTCAGAGCCATGCTGATGAGTTCTACAAGGAGTACAACGGCAAACCATACAACTCGTTTGATGATTTTGTCTGTTATCTAGTCTTTGTTTCAAGAGTCGAGTGCATGAAATCATGTGAGGTGAGTGAAGTTTGTTCCTTAAAAAAAACACTTGGTATAGACCAGTTTTGGAAACGCCCCCCTCTCAAAAAATGAAATAGAAGCTCTTATTATCAATCATATGAAATAATATCTTTTGACTAGTATGCGATGATAACAAATTCTGAGAAACCGCCTACCAATTGATATATTAGTAAATTATCATATCATCCGGCCTGGATAGATATCGCATAGTCCCATGTACATCTTTCTGTGTACAGTGCTTGTAACTTTACCAAGACTGGGCCAAATTTCTTATTATTTTGATGACTCCAGAACTTTGCAGTACAAATACTTATATGCTAGATGATCAACCTTTTCTGATCGATTCCACAATGTTTCTTTCACAATGAAAACCTTTGACAGAACTGGACTCTACCTTTATTTTAGGATTTATGAGTACATTTTCTTGATTTGTGAAAGTCTCCCAAATTACACACAGACACAACAAAGTCTTATTTTTTGTTGTTGAATGGTTCGTAACATGTATGTAAATCTCTTAAAATATTGAGGAAAGATTTTAAAGCTTCAAAAAGACTGATTATCGTTAGAGTGTTTGAAGTAAGTTTAGTTGTTATTATTACTGCTTGCCTGAGAATATTGTGTAATTTTAATCAGATACAGAAGATTAAAAGACATCAGTGGAGTATCCAGAAATGAATATATAAACAGAAATGTGAATCCTTCCCAAGACTTAGGGGGAGGGGCACGTCTCATTTGTTTGAAACTCTTTGCATGTTGTATCTTCCCTTTCTTGTCTTACCCTATGCTGAAACACCACTGGGTTTTCCATGAATAATAATAATTCCGCTTTTGTATAGCGCTTAATACATCTATGATGTCTCTAAGCGCTTTACAGATAAACTATTACCCTGGTCATTGGATTCAATACTTGCCTGCACAAAATGTGTGCGCAATCTCCACTCCCTGGGGAGCATTCCAGCCAGGCGTTACTTGACGCTCAAAAACTGTTTGACCAACAATGACGGTCGCATCCTACCGGGTACCCATTTAACACCTGGGTGGAGAGTAGCAAGTGCAGGTAAATATCTTGCCAAAGGATATTAGTGCCATGTCGGGATTCAAACTCTCGACCTTCGCAGCTCCAGTCAAGTGCCTTAAACCACTCGACCAAGACACTTGCAGTTATTATCTACAAATCCATATATATACAGTCTAACAATTTTTTTTGTATTATTGATATATTACCTTGTAGGGTGCTAGTCTTGCTACTCCAGGCATGACTGAGTTACCAACCTGTAACATCTGATTGATAACACATAACAATCTATTCCCCTCCTCTTGTAGGGTGCTAGTCTTGCTACTCCAGGCATGGCTGAGTTACCAACCTGTAACATCTGATTGATAACACATAACAATCTATTCCCCTCCTCTTGTAGGGTGCTAGTCTTGCTACTCCAGGCATGACTGAGTTACCAACCTGTAACATCTGTTTGGAGAGGATGGAGGACTCTGTGGAAGGCATCCTCACCATCCTCTGTAATCATACATTCCACGGTGGCTGCCTTACCAAGTGGGGAGATACAAGGTAATTTCCAATGTCTAGGGTTCCATAAACCATATCAAACAGTAATCATTGTACAGTCTAACCTGTCTGTAGCGATCGCCCAAGAGAAACACAAACAGTGGCCTTCGTAGACAGGTTCCTTTAGTACATGTTTCAATGAGAAATCGTTTACAAGGAAAACAAAAAATGTGGTCTTTGTAGACAGGTGGTCACTGAAGCAGGTTTGACTGTACATTGTATTTTGTTTAAATTTTGAAAGCTTCCCCTTTGTATACCGTAATTGCACTTTCTGTCCTCTCCTCATTTTGGTTTATGGCTTTTAAATTTTACTTTTCTACTGATATACTGGTTTAGTTTATTAAAGTATTTCTTGTTGTTGCAGTAATGGTCACATCTGGTCTGTACTATTTGGTACTTGTTCAAATTGCTTTCCTTTTTATAGATTTTAATTTTTCAAACCGAAAGTTTCCAATTTTTTAGCTCTTCTAGTGATAATAATGGTGATATGAAGATAATGCTGAAAGTCGACCTGTGTTATTTTGGTATTTAAAAAAAAAAAGAAGAAGACTATTTGAATGATCTCATCATTACTTCATTCTAAAAATAATGCCAGCATTTCAAGTTATTTCAATGTTTACTTTTTTATTGCAATTTGAGTGCAAGTTAACTTCTTTCTCTCGTTCTTTCACAGTTGCCCTGTATGCAGATACAACCAGACCCCGGAGCCATCAGTAGATAATAAATGCTTCCAGTGTGGAGCTCAAGAGGTGAGCATGATATACATGTAGGATATTATAATCCACAAGACTTTAAGTGAATATATGATCGTTTGTTTAAAAACAACATTATCCTGCAGGAGTTCTAAATTTCTTTATTAATTAGATTCTTTTAATTGAATAGTTATTATTGTACTTTCTGAAAAGAGAGGTTTCATGCTTTCCAAATTCCACATGGGTATAGCATACTTCAGTGGAACATTGTTTAAGGATTTGCACCTGTTTAATGCATTTGTGGCTGATTGGTAGTTTTGAGCCATTTAACGTATGTACAGAATTTTCATAACAAACAAAATGCCAGTTGTGAGTGGGTCGGAAAAATGTTGGATCTACGCTTATTACTAATGCACAATATTGTCTGCTGAGTGCCAGTAGGGCATTAGACTTGGATCCTTATATTTAGAGTTAATGCCCTTCTGGCTCACTCAATGATATTTGCCTTACATTTGTGAATGCTGAATCATCAGTGTTTTTGTATGCCTGTCTTTACAGAGCTTGTGGATCTGTCTAATTTGTGGGCACATAGGGTGTGGGAGATACGTAGAAGCACACGCATATCATCATTTTGAAGACACGCAGCATACGTATGCCATGCAGCTGGGTAAACAAAGAGTTTGGGATTATGCTGGAGGTAAGTGAATCGCTGGGAAGGATTTATTTTTCCTGTGAAATCACATATCTGCGATCTTGCTTATTCTAAAATGCAAGAGACTCCTCATTATCGTCACCTGTATGTTCCATTGCTGGTGGCCTCTACATCTGCACATCTTCTTGTAGTCTTTCGTCGTTTGTTTCTATCCTGAAATACTAATAACACAGAAATTTAAAAAATAAGATGCTGGCTAAAAAGAGGGAGTGGGCAGATGCAGACAAGACAATAGGAATCAAATTGAATGATGAGAATAACTGTAACATTGTTTTATGTAACCATGCCTTTTATTAACCGGGCACCGGGCGATTTTTACCCAACGGTCCCTGACTTTTGGCGCCTGGTAAGACGGGGAAAATGAGTACCGGACGCCGGTCATTTTTTATTTTTGGCGCCCGGCCTGGGAGGATTAACATTTTCTGTTCAGAAACTTCCACATGTCTTGCACTAAATGTTCACAAATGGGACAAAAACTTACTTGATATGAGTTAAAAGTGGACTGAAT
>BEXV01000840.1:130729-152667 GCA_003118195.1 Hemicentrotus pulcherrimus | reverse complement strand
ACCCTCCCCTCCCTCCCTCCCTCATCCTCGGCAACCTGTTTTTTCTTTCCTTTTTCTTTTCTACAAAGGAATTAGAAGAAGAACAGTAGGAAAGAAAGAAAAGAAAAAAGAGATGTTACTACTGCTACTACTAATAGTTTGTAGTAAATGCACACACGACTTGAAGCGGGCGAGGATACCCGCCCATCTCACTGACCAATCAAAACCTCACAGGAAAGACCGTCAATGGCGCAAGAGCTAAATATATCAATGATTGACACGGGATCGGTTTCTCGAAGCGCGATTGGCTATGGATGCATACCATTGACGTAAACCTCGCCTACCACGGGTTAGGAGAATTGCACATTTTCCGATATAAATATTGTCGTTGAATCCAAGCTACTCGTATATTTTACAGCAAATAAATAATGAGAGTGATAAAATACACTTAATATAAGTACATTTCTTATTCATTTCTGAAATTAATTTGCAAATGAATAGTTTCTGGATTATGTTTATACCTCTAGCGATGTATGTTCTTGTCTAGTTACGGTAAAGAATTTCACGCAGCTGTTGACACATTTACAAAACGCTCGCGCCATGCCAACTGTCAGCTGATTACCGTACGGATAGCAGCAATACTATCAAATATTCGTGGGCAGATAACATAGAGCAATGTTTATTCTTATAACATTTATTTAGCACGTTATCTAAAGTAATTGCAAACATTATTCAGAAGAAAACAAGCAATAAAAAATACTGATGGTAAAAAATTGCCATTATATAAATCTTAACGTGTTTTATCGTATTTGTTTTGGTTTGCGGATGAATTTTTACTATAAGGTTGACATACTCGCAGCTGACTCTGTGACCAGCTGTTTCCCGCCACAATACCACACATTCACGTTGTACACTTTTTGACCACGCAGCGTTTGTTGTGAAAATTCTGAAAGAAAAAACATCATTTTCCAGTTTTCTTTCATTTCGAAGAGTTACGCTCCTGCGATATGGCATTCTATGCATTGAAATCGGAAAAAGATACAATTGGTGGATCCTTGCGAGTTCCCAGCGATATGATAAGTCCGAGTGGAAGGTGAGTGATTTTTCATTGCGATTTATATTTTTGCCGGCGTATTGCCGAGGTGCTGAGTCAGGCTTTGTGAACTGAATGGTTTATTTTCTAAGCATTTACGACTTCTTTTTCATGATCTTTATTTTCTCATTTCAAGGAGATGCAATTATAGAACAAAATGAATGGTAAAAAATAAGGTAAATACGATGTTTTGTAGATGTTTGCCGCGTTGATGAATTGTAATTTTGAGCTGATCAGCTGTGAGATCCAGCTGAGCCGAGTCGTGTCTCGACGCCACGTGGTCTTTTTCATTTTTATAACAGTCGTTTTGTTGCTTTTGCTGAAGTTTGTTGGATGATAGAATTAACATTTTATTGAACACTTGTTAGATTTATATTCTGGCCGGCTGTTGGTGTAATAAGGATGGATTTTTGGGACGCAGATGCATTTTTCGTATTTTTTTTCCCGTTGATTGCACTATTCCGCCGGCTTGTCAACAAACGAGATCCAGTTTGCGTGGCCAGGGCAGCCACACATCTGGCGTATTTCTAATTCATTGATAACATTGTCGGCCCATGTTTAGGTTGATTTTCATCATGTTCTTGGAACGGGATATGCTCTTTTCTGTAGATTAGCATATTGACTCTGATTTTACATTATTATTATATTTTCTGTTCCAATGATGCATTTTATGTGATTTTTTAAATATTTTAAATGCCGGGCACGTGTAGTTGTGTTGTGGTTCGTAAACTAGGGCCGCCCTTCCCTGAATGTGTTTTGTGTGTGTGAGCTGGATTTGCGTGGGTGGGTTTCATGCAAATGAGCCTCGCCATATCACTGAGTGTGTATGATGTTTTTGTATCCGTGTGTAGTACCTCCTCTTATCTGTTCTTGTCACGTCATCTATCGGCTAGCGTCTGGGTGTGGAATGTGCCATTGTATGTCTGGGAGCCACGTGCTTTTCATCAAATTTACAGATTTCTTTATGAAAATTAACTTTCACATTCATGTAATTTCTACTGTTAGTCGATTTGCATTTTCCATTTAGTAATTTCAAATGAGGTCTCGTTAATCTGCTGAAAAAATGCAATTTTTAATACAATTAGACCCTTCTAGACTAGATAGTTTCATCCGACAACATTACACATTTTCAGACAAGACCTAGAATATGTTTACATTTATATGATTACACAATGCTTGACAAAAGCAAGATTTGGGAAGTTATGACTTATGCACGTTCCTCCCGTATCTAGTATTTTGATAAATTAAAGAAGAATGTTTAATGTATAATCTAGATACTTTTGGATATGACTTAAAACTCCTGTATTCTGTTAAAAAAAAATGGAATTGTTAGAATCTACACTCTAACTTTGTTAGGGTGGGTGGGTGGGGCAGCTATATTATTGTTAAATGTAGGATTTAAGTAATGATATATCACAATACATGTTTGTGTTAATGTTCTTTTTGCCATAAGTTTAGGTCTATCTTTGTTTCTACTTTGAACCCATCCAAATTCCAAAGGTTCAAAACTTAAGACCAACAATTTTTTTTTTTTACAATTGATTTGGATTTTTATGTATTTTTGACATTAAAAAAAAAGTTTGAGCTACTGTATTCATAAGTCGAAAAATAAAGAGTGAGAACGCAATCTTTGAATAATAGAAAGATGGAGATGAATCAAAATTTATTTAGACAAATCTATAGCTAGACTTCTAGATCTAGACCCCCTAGATCTATGGATTTTCTTTTTTTTTTTGGGGGGGGGGGGGTGATTTTCCAAGTGAAAATGTATCGTCTGAAATTTTCAGTTTTATTTTTGAGGCAATAGTAAAATACATGTGCCTATATTTATAATCTGCAAGTTAGCAAACCGTGAACTCTATCAAAATCTTGTGAAATACATTTCTTTTGTAAGGCAAAAGCCCTCTGTATCTCGTGTATACATTCAGAAAATTGAGGGAAATTAAGTTGTTTTGTTTTTCTTTCCTTTGACTAGATGCATTGGGTCATTAAGTATTTAAAGTATATTTTACCTTTAAAGTACATAAATTATATAAATTATATATAGTTTGGGATATTAATAATTATCACTTCCCATTTCCTTGTTTATATCCATTATCATATCATAACTGAAAATTGCATCCCTCATTGTCTTTTCTAAGAAATTAACAAGGCACTGCATATAAATGTTGGTTGCACTTTCATAATAAATCATACATGTAGGCCAGACATATTTATTATAGATCTAGTGTAATAGTGTAGCATTTTACCCTACCATGCAATTAGCACTTGAGTCACATGAGTATTACCAGTTCCTCATTCACACTTGAGTACATATGGACGCAATGCAAAGAGAGAAGTCTGTCTGGTATGTTATGTAGTTCCATGTCTGGTACAAGAATTGTGTGTGTATGTGTAGCTAGACTCTTGTGCCAGTCAGTTGAGTGTGTATAGTATGTGTGGGTGTGTACGTGTGGGAAGAGAGTTTGTGGGCAGCTGCCTGAAGTTGGCCACGAGCCAAAAGGCCTGGGCAAGGGATTCTACCATTGTATTTATAGGGGGTGGGATGTTGCTAGTATGAGGAGGGATATCTGTGTCATTAAAAGTACATTTATGTGGTTGTACATGTAGGGTTGATAACAGTCAAGTATTGGGTATGATTTATCTTTGATTTAATTTTATACACCGGTACCTCTTTTTTAACATACAAAATGTAATATCCCACATGTTTTATTAAATGCAAAACATTTATACGTTTATTATTTTCAATAATGGCCTCAAGCCCTGAATCCGTAAATTTCTCTCATATCAATTCATGAATGGTAATATGGACTTTGGCAGTTACATTTAAATACCAAGGTGAATTAATTTAAGTTCCAACAGGTTCTAACATTGTAGTAGTGTAGTAAACTAGTACCGGTATGTGTTAATTTGTAGTTAAATTAAAGAAATGAAGGACTGGTCGATTTACATGTGGGCCTACCGGTACCTGTGTCAGACTAAAACTGTTTTCCAAATGGATGGAAATATGTTGTTTTCTTCTTTTTCTTCTGATTTAGAATCAGAATGCAGACAGTTTACCGTTTGTGAATATTATGCCAAATGAGTTTGTACGATATATTTAGTATAAATGTCAAATGAGTTGTCAATTGGGATCTATAGCTAGCTCACTTCAATCGTCCCTGGCAGTATGCCTCAGAAAATGAACATGTAGCTGCATGGATAAGGAAAAGTTTGAATCCTCACTATAAACCCTCTTCCCTGTCATGTTTCATCGTACCTACTCATTCCAGTGGCAAATCGATGACGAGTGTAAGGGATGTATTTAATTAGCCTGACCCAAGCGACTGCTGTAACGTCACTGTGAATCATATCTGATGTTGCAGTTGTTACCCACGCGTTTTCCGCCGAGCCAGTTCTACGTCCCATTTCAGCCTTTCGGTCGTTTGTTGTTTACTTCGTATCCGTCTATTTACATGTAGGGCTTATTTGTAATAACAATCATTGCACAACATAGTATGTGCAAAACTTCCATTAGGGAAGAAATGATGACAAATTTAGACAGAGAGTAAGAAAGTTTTGTTCAGTTTGTGGCGGAATTTCAAAGAAAATACTTGTGCCTTTGTGGTTTACCAGTATTAGAGGTTTATTTCATTTTTTCATTTTTTTTAATACTTGGACCACCATGCTTTTTAGGGGCTGTTCTAACTTCTAAACCTTTAATTATTGTATGGTTAAGCTGGTTTTCTGGGAAATTATCTCCATTTTATATTTCTCTCCCCTTTTTTTCTTGAAGTATGGTAGCCACTAGACTGTCCTGATCCTTGGGTTTCTCATTGTATGCTCTTTGAATGCCGGTAATCTCTATTTTAAGAACTTTCCTTTTGAGGATGCGATGGGTTTTGGAGGACAAAAAGAAAAGAATGCTTGGTATTTAGGCTAGTGTATTTCTTGCATGCACCTTAGTTTCGTTTTCGTGAAGGATATGAGAAGGCATTTTTTATCAAAGCCACTTGTCAACTCTTTCATGTACAGGGAAAAAAAATAATATTTCTTTTTCGGGGGCTACTTTTCAAGCTTGCCTGCATCAAAATAACAATCTTAAAAAAAATTGCATTGAACTCTATGCAAATTTACGGGGCTCTTTTATGATTTTCGGGGGCTCTTTCGGGTACTGCCCTACATGTACATGTAACATGTGACTACTTATTAGCAGAACATAGGTTACCTGTCATCCAGTTTAATACTTTGATCATGTCTCTGATTTGATGTAATGCACACTATAAAGAAACGAGACAGGTAAGGATTAGCTGTTCTGACAAGACAGACAAACAGTAGTATAAGAAAGGGATTAAAGAAGGATTCTTGCATGTTTTACTAGCTTTTACAACCATTGTCAATATCTTCCATGATACCTTTTTCATATTTATTGACATGTTTATGATCTATTTTGTTTGTGTTATTGTTGCCGTTTGAGCAAACACTATGAATATGACGGACAAAGAAAGCGGACAAAATATACAGTTCCTCAGGTAGACAAAGGAACATCCCTTCTCTGCTATTACATGTATGTACAAATGTGTAGAACAGGTGAATATGCATGTGACACCTGTCCTACTCATTTTTACATAATAGCAGTGAAGGGATGTTCCTTTGCCTAAATGAGGAACTGTATATTTTGTCCGCTTTCCTTGTCCGTCATGTTCATAGTGAAAGCCCTAACAGTATGTACCATAAGGTTAAAGTTTATAAAATAAAAAGTGAACACTTGCAACTTGCAAGGAATAACAATTTTCTTTTTATGAATCAAAGAGACATTCAAAGTGCAAGCAACTGATTTTTTTAAAAATAAAAGTGATGTTTTCTGTTTTTTCTTTTTCTAGTCCGTCTCCATCAGGTGCTCCTAAGGAAGCTGAGAAGCGGATAAGACGAGAGATAGCCAATAGCAATGAGAGGCGTCGTATGCAGAGCATCAATGCTGGCTTCCAGTCACTCAAGCTGCTTCTTCCACATAACGAAGGAGAGAAATTGAGCAAGGTTTGTTCTCTTCCATTTCTTATACGGTACTCTTTTTCATTAATTCACTTAAATCCTTATGCTATAGGGGCTAAATTTTGAGATAGATATTTGGAAATTACATTGAAAAACTGTCTTTAAACATGACATCATTCTTGGATGTTCTCTGTTTCTGTACATCACAAAATACATTGACTTAAATTAAAGGTCTCACTATTTAGTGGCTCAGACTGCGTATCATTCAAACCTACAAAAGAACTTTTTACATGTATATACACGTATATGTAGGACAATTTTACTTAATTTAATTCGCATGCGATCCTCCTTATAGGCGGCCATCTTGCAGCAGACAGCCGACTACATCTGCCGCATGGAGCAGGAGAAGACGCATCTCATGAGCCAGGTCTTGAACCTCAAGAGGGTCCTGGTCAAGTACGAGAACAGCGGAGCAGGGTGCGGGGACAGTGAACCCGAGTCCCCCATACCTCCAAAGAAGAGAAAGCGCTACGATAGCATGATGGACGAAGGTATTGGAAGTCCAGAGTCCTTTGACGACACCAGGAGTACAGCATCGGTGCCTCTGGACTCAAAGAAGGTGTGTTTTCAAAAACATTTTTTTTGTTCCCTTTTAGCCTTATTTCTTGAAACTGAATTGTTAATGTGATCATTATTTACAAAGCGTTGGTATGAGAACTTTTACTAATGGTACACATGGAAGATGAAATCATCTGTTGGAAGTTTTTTAAGCAATGAAAACATTATAATAGTGTCCTGCCAGAATCATTCCTGTTCCAGTTGCTTCTCTATAAAAACTTTGCATTGAATGTGTTTCTTTTTTTACCGTCATAACATAACGTAACATTGATTACCGTGACCATGAAGCTAAAGTACTTCTAAACATAGTTGGTTATGCTTTTCATGCTGAACTCGATTTGAGCAAACGTCTTTTAGGTTGGGAGGTGATAAAGTTTCTCACTTCTGGTATGTCGCAAAAATAACCCTAACCCATGATGGAGTGACCCATTTGTGAACCCCCACCTACTAAGAATGAACGAACAGATTCTGGTAGGTTAAGATGTGTGAGAGTAAGGTCACCTGCGACAAGCAGGGGACCCTAACTGATAAGAACAAACAGGAAGGCCTGTCACAACAAGGAGACTTAAAAAGTAGTCATCTGAACTCTGCTTGACACCAATCGGCATACACTCCCTGAATCTATCTATTTCTCCACTGCCCCCTCGTTCTTTCTCTCTCTCTCATCCGCATTCCGTACACTCACTCTCTCTCTTTTCTAAATCAAACATTAGCTTTTGGTGTGTGTTTCCACTTTCCACTTACTTTAATGGCACGGAAATAAGTATCTGTTGCAAAATACCATGATTAAGTTTCAACCAGGAAATGCCGCATGTTGCGAAAAATTTGCTCAAGTATCCACAATTTAGTAGGTCAATAAATGTCCACCAGAAACCTGGTCTAGTGTAATGAACAGTATAACATGTTATCATACGAGTTCAGTTTACCACTCTCTTTTTGCTTCGTATAAGACGAGAGTCCCTTAAATTGTGCACGATTTACCATACTATCTGTTACAGCATTCGGTCGTTATGTAAATCAATCTGCCTCAGTTGCTTGAGAGAGAAACTGTGTCTGAGAAGTGCACAAAATATATTGACATTGTACGGTGTAAACTAACCAGTAGTATGAATAAAGCTAAATCTTGAGCTCTGGTATGGGAACAGTATTTTGAGAATAAAATATGAGTTATTCTGGATTGTTTTTCCTACAGTACAGGTAGATTGATTGTTTGAACCAGTGAAATAATAACAAAAAACTTACAGGGTATCATCTGCGATAAAAAGCACAACTCCCATTTTCACATAGAAACCTGTGTTAAGCACATTGTGTTTGGTCTACTTACCCGGATATCCTTATCTTTCCATGCTCATTACTCGGCCATTATACATTTTCTAACAAAATTGTTTGGCACATGTCATTAATTAATAATTTGGAACATTCAGTGTAAGTTTTGTTGGATTGTGTGAGAATTTATTCTGCATATTCACAAGAACTCAAATTTATCTTTAATGTTGATATCTTTTCAGGTAATGGAAGAGAACCATCGAGAGATCATGGACCTAAGGGCCAAGCTTGACCGTGAGAGGCACTACCGCATGGTGGTCGAGGAAAGAAATCGATCGCTGGAGTCTCAGCTTTACCCGGAGAAACTCAAAGAGATCTCAAAGAAGGTGTGTGCAATGAAATATTTTGATAGTTAATGAAAATTAAAAAATCATTGATTTCTAGGGTCTTTAAATATTTTACAAGGAAAAAATGTGTGATCCAGTCTTGAGCGATTTTTTTCAGCCATTTTTATCGGGATGTGTGTCAACATCTGCAATCAGGAGATAGTTTAATCATTGAGGTTTTCATAACTCAAAGAATCCTTCGTATTCCATAGAAACTGTTGCAGTAAGCAACTGTGGATAGGAATTTGTATGATACATCATCAGGGAGCAGCAAGTGCATCACAGATTTGTGATTTCCGTCTTCTGTGGTTTTGGATATCAAGCATGTTCTTGGAATTGACATGTCATGGCAGGAAGTTCATGATAAATGTTAGCCAATAATCTTGACAAAATCCTTTTAAAGTAATATGCGTGTTCTTGTGCAGTTTGAAGTATTATTTATTTACAGAGTTGCTTTTGTCTTTCTCTTGTTTAAAGGTGAAACCTGAAGTAGTGCCTGTACCTGTGACTCATGCAGATGACTTGAGAAGGCAAGAGGAGGCTGAGCTACAGCATCAGCAGCAGCAACAGATCCGCCTTCAGGAACAAAGGGTGAGGATGATGCAATACCCCTACGTCACCATGACGACCCCCGCCCCTATCACCACACCTGCCCCCATCATGACACCGACCACCTCAACTTCGCGGCAGAACTTGGAGACCATTTTCCAGGCGATCAGGCATTTGGAGGGTGAGAGGCCGACACCGGGTAACACTCCCGTCCAGACACCGTCCCACACCCCAACCCCGGATGATGAGGCGAGGAAGGGGCGTGACGAGTGTGATGACATCCTGCGAAGAGCGGAGGAGAGATCTGTCATTCGTGAGACGGATTCGAGATACAAGCCCGAGCGTATGGAGGAGAGGAAAGTGTCAGAGTACACAAAGGGTCGGGGGATCAAAATCGAACTTGTGCATCCCCTTGACAAGCTCACTGCCAGACCAAGCATAATTGTTTCATGAGGTCTGCTCTGTAATCAATTCTGTACCATATTACCACAAACAAAAAAAACAAAAAAAGAGAGAGGACTGTACAATACTAGGAAATACCTTGATTATTTTGTCACTGACATATATTTATTCAGTATCATATGACACTCTCCATACAAGTATATAGTTACCTGTAGCATAGTTATGTATAGACAAAACGTCTGAAAAACTTTTTTTTTTTTATTAGCCTGAGAGGTTTAGAAAAGTCGCATTTGAAATTTAGAAACATCCTAATGAAATACTGTTAGGAGCATGTGATAGTGTGACTGGATGAAAAAACTCTAGAAAAAAAACATCTCATTAACAAACTTTTAAAAAAATTGTAAAACTGAGAGTTAAGCCCAGTAGCAAGCAGTCTTGGCTGGCTTTGGATAGGATATCCATCCTGCCAGCACAGGAAAGAGGAGGGAAGTCTGGCGTCCGGTGGGAAGTGGCTCTTGTTGGTTTCAGTTTCTGTATTCTTAACTGAAAGACCACTAGGAGGAGGGGAATTCCCAGATACCAGATTGGCAGCTGGGGCCGCCTCCTACCTACTGCTCCTCCTAGTCCTATAGGAAGTAACGTTCTCATCAGATAAGGGCCTCGTTGGTGTAATGGGATATTAATGATTACATGTGGTTCATGGATTCCATCCTTAAATTGACTGAACTTTAGAGGCCAAGTCTTGGCACAAAGTGTCTCTCTTCTCCATCAAATAATTTGAATTGGAAAGAAATCTTATACGTGCTATATATATTTTTTTTTGTGCCAAATTTTTACCTTCAGTGTTTAAATAAGTTGAAATTGCATTAATTATCAAAAACAGCGCAGAATGTGTAGATTGTTCCTGAACAAAAATCTGCAAAGTTGGTTATTTTTTAAATATTTTCCTTTATGCAAGGTTTGGCTACATTATCAGTCAGAGCACTCCTGTGCATCAGTAGAGATATATCACTCTTCTGGGTCTGAATAGACTGTATGTAAAATAGGAACAGAGGCTGCCGTTAGGCAAAAAACAAATAAACACAGAATTACCTGGATTGAATTTGAAATAATATCCCAACAAAAAGGCATTGGACCCAAATCTTTGAGGCACCACCTAGTTATCTCCTGTACAGGAAACAGATGACAGAAGTATTTACTTGCAGTACAACGAGTTTGGGATATCCTGACAGAATAAAAAAAAGTTTTAATAGGTTAAGGCCAACTCATGATGGCCATATATTTGACAGCTGATAACCCTCGTTACAGATTAGCACATAGGAAAGTTTTGACAACTCGCCAAGAGCATCAGGAATCACGGTATCAGCTCAGATCACTTTGCCTTTACTATCTCAGTATCGGGAACAAAATTGGTTCTGCAAGACAAAAGTCGTGCTACATAATCTTGTTACATAATGTTAAAACATTGACCAGTTTAAACTTTAAAGAAGATAATGTTTTGATTTGCTCCTGCAACGGGCGTCGCATTTCTGTGCCATCAAGAGTTTGCGGTTAGTGTGCATACCCTGGCTGTACCCCCAGCTCATGGAGCCGACAGAGGTGCCACTAATCACTCATGGAAGTTTTTAAGGGGTTACATGATCAAAATCCCCTTCTCTCTCTCTTTCTCTCCCTTTTTCTTCCTCTTTGGGCTGGTGACACTGTCTGTGAACTTGGCGTGGGGACAAGTCTCATTGACCTTTCCAGAGTTCATTGCTTAGCCTCCTGGCGGAAAGTGTTCCGTTGGATCGGGGTGATTCAAGCCGATGTTGCTGAACCTTGGGAGGCACATGGTCGGGTTTCATTGACAGACGTTGGTTATTCCTTTTGACAAAGCGCACAAGGTGGCTGTCGGACGTGTCACTTTTGGTTCTCCAGTTATCTTTGCTGCGTGACCTGAAAATAATGCATACTCATTCATCCTATGATAATGTGCACAATTCAAACTCTCCTTTATGACTTCAATTTTTTTTTTTTGCTGTGACCACGACAGCATGTTCTTCAAATTTCCCCCCAAATGAAATCTGCTGAACCTGGTCATCTTGGAGAATTTTGATACCAATGAGCCAACCTGAGCACATTCGTCACCTCGTTTTCATTTTCTGTCTTTCTGTCCCTACATTTTCTAGGGTCACTCGTTGGAATGACTTAGAGAAGGAGCATTATTTTGCAGATTTTTTGAAAAGTCATGCTTTAAGAGCTATGACACACTGAATTTGGATTAGTGCCTTGGCACAACTGGTGCTCCCCTCAGCTCAGTTGGCTGGCTGGCGACTGCCTGTAATTTTCCACTGGAGTCAGACAGTCATTCATGGCCGACTTCCTTTTGGGCTATCACTGGCAGGAAGGTGCCACTTCCATGTGGGGGGAAATGAGGCATAAGCCCCTCATTTCCCTCCCCCTCTCACTTACACACTCACTGTCATTTGGGTCTAACTTTCTCTCTTTCTCTTTCCCTGTCTCTCTTGGGGGTTGATAAAATCACTAGTACTCGGCTAGAGGACATGCGTAGACTCGATGGGAGGAACCCAAACTCTTTCAACCGAAAGTAGTTCTGGTTGTTGCCTCGGACAGGTTCCTGCATGGACTGTTGAAGCAACATTGAGCTTCTGTTTCGCAATGCCTTTGCTGGTCTTACACCTTCTGCACACTATAAGCATCAGCAGTAAGAATCTAGACTATTAGCAATGCAAAGGATGACTGTCCAAGTCCCATTGAAAAAATTCCCCCCCNCCCCCCCTCTAAAACATGAGTTTGAGAAGAGATGCAACCGAGAAGTAGCAAAACTTGACTTAGCTGCTTGTAGTTTCCTAGACATTACACTGCCACTAGATTATGTAGACATAGTGTATATTCAATTTAAAAGGGTTTGGTGAAAAAGAAGGAAAAATGCATTTCGACGACCTGTTAAATGGGTAGTACCATGTGCCTCAAAAAAAAAAAATCTAAAAAAAAATGAAAATAAATAAAGTAAAGGAGGAGAGTAGAATGAACGACTTAAAACTCATAGCAAGTCAAGGTAGAATAGTTGAGAGATGAGCAGACTTGTAAATAATGTACAAATCCTGTATCGTGTTTCTCTGTTATTGTGATACCAGTCGTTGACATGTCGTTTTGTGGAGTAAGAATGCATTTTTATGTTTAACATGCATCTGGGTTGGGGATAGATCTGGAGAGCTCTTGATTCAAGATTTAAATGAAAAAAAGATCTTTTGACAAGGTAGAAATGTTCTAAAACATACCTTACTCGATTCTGCGGTCCGTAGTCATCAGAAGGTTGACAGAGAGCACAGCTTCTCATTTTTTAGGTCAAGATATTATTTGCTGATGTGGATATTCAAACGACGAATGAATTGTATTGCCATCTCAATGCAATATCAGTCGACCATACAATATTTTGCTTTTATTGCAAATGTTTTGGCTGCCTTTCTTGAATAACTTGTCATTTTTGTAAATCTCTTTACTTCCAAGAATATATTTAAACAAAATATCTATTGAAAGAAAGGTAATGGAGATATTACCCCGCATATTTCGTCTTTTATTTTTTTGCAGTTATATATGTATTCATTGGTGGTACTTGCAATACTTCCTTTTTCCCTTTGTATGTGTTTCCAAAACTCAGTAATCACTACCTTTGTGACAGGGTGATATAACTACCTACCCCTTGTATTTAAGTTTCAAAAGTATCTATTTGCTTGAAACAGCAGCTGATGTAACGATACACAAAATTGGCAATATTGTGTATTGCTCCATTTTTTTGCCACTTTATTCTTCTGTGCCCTTTCCAATCAAATTTTTATTAATTATTTTGTAGAGTACATGCTTAATTGCTCCCTTCACTTTTCTCTCCTATCTCCTTCTCCTTGTCCTAGAATTTGTATATCAAAACCAAAGAATAAATGTATTATTTCAAGATAATCTTGTTTGTTATTGTTTTGTAAGGGGGGGGGGTAGTTTTACTATTGGGACATATTGGACAATCATGTTAATAATCAATTGTAACTTTAAAAGTAGTAAGGTACACTCTATAAAAATAGGTTTCTGAAATAAACTTTGTAATAGTCGATGCATGTCTGGAAATGTGTTCTAAGAGGCATATATATTTGTATTCTATGTTAGACTTACGCTGATTTAATACATGTGAAATTACATGTGGAATACACTTGTTGATACCACCCTAAAGATTACCAGTTCGGGAAAAATTATCTTTTTCTCACTCACTGAAAACTTTTCACTCTCTTCACTAGGATTCCTAAATTGTAGAGCCTTTTTCTTGTCACTGGATTCTGTAGCCTACACTTGTTCTAGCCATAGATATCTTGTAACACTATTTTTGCTGTATATAAGTGTTTATGCATAATGATGTCGATTAAGTTATGTAAGAGGGTGCTACCTATTTGACCCTACAGGTCATAGAACGATTCCTCGTACAAAAAACCTGACATTTTTTTTGTTTACACTTCATCCGTAAATGAACTCGTTGATGGTTTTTACTGTAAGAAGTTTTCTAAAAAAGCCCAAAACAAGCAAAATATACTTGGAATTTGCCAAATTTGTTTCTATTCAGGACTATTGATGGGGATATAGGTACATGTTGTATAGCACCTTGCTATGTAATTTTTCCTTTGTGAGACGACTAAAAAGGATGCCGAATATAGTTCATGATGGTGTTGATGTTGTATTTTATTGAACATGACATATGATGTCAGTATATATTCACTTGTTCATTTATGTATTATACATGAAGAGATGAATTTATTGTTTGTATAACTTATCGAATGAAATTTGTATTTTGTTGGTTGTAACATTTTTTATGCATTTCATTATCAAAAAGAGCCGATGTAAACGGCTCATGTTTCTTCTTCAGGCACAGTGACTTTTATAGCTCCTCGGTAATTTGAGGAAAAAGAAAAAACCAAACAAAAAAATGTATTTAATCAAGAAATGACAAATTCCATGAGCTGTGATCATATTTATATACCCAAAGCGGTGAATGCATTAAATTATTGTAAAGAGAATTCATCATTCCATATCTGTTTTAAAAAAATGCTATTTAACTAAAGCATATATAAAACTGCACAAAAGTAAATGTGTATTTACTGCTCTACATTTTTATTAATGACCTCCTTTTTACAGACATAGAATTAATATAGATCAACATGGAAAATTAGAACAATAACATTTTTTTTTTAAACACAGCTCTCAAAGCATGTGACCTTATCATTTTTTTTTGTTTTAGGAAACTGTCAATTCCCCCAAACTGAATATCTTTAAAGTAGTTATAATTTTTACATTCCAATTATCATACATCTGTTGCCTGGGAAGTGAGGATATTTCCCAAAACCCTAGTATTGATATATATATATCCACATAACCCCCTTTCATAGATATATTGCAAATCATACAGATGACTTATCATATATATGATATATAACTTTGAAATGTTTTTGTACATTTATGAGATATTTTCCCCCAAAGCCCTGTTATGGTTCTGTGTGCTGACTGTATTATTGTGCCGACATATTTTGTGTTATAACTGATGACAACACCCGACAAAATAAAAATTTAAAACAAAAATCCCAAATTGTACACCAGGAATTTTATTCCTATCTAATTTCCTTGTACTGTGCTCTGGTGTATGATTGAGAAAGACAAAATAGAGTGCGGGAGAAGATGAGAGGGGGAGGGTGAGAAAAAGGAGGAGAAAAGACACAAGAGAGTGTGGGAGAAGATGAGAGGAGGAGGGTGAGAAAAAGGAGGAGAAAAGACACAAGAGAGTGTGGGAGAAGATGAGAGGAGGAGGGTGAGAAAAAGGAGGAGAAAAGACACAAGAGAGTGTGGGAGAAGATGAGAGGAGGAGGGTGAGAAAAAGGAGGAGAAAAGACACAAGAGAGTGTGGGAGAAGATGAGAGGAGGAGGGTGAGAAAAAGGAGGAGAAAAGACACAAGAGAGTGTGGGAGAAGATGAGAGGAGGAGGGTGAGAAAAAGGAGGAGAAAAGACACAAGAGAGTGTGGGAGAAGATGAGAGGAGGAGGGTGAGAAAAAGGAGGAGAAAAGACACAAGAGAGTGTGGGAGAAGATGAGAGGAGGAGGGTGAGAAAAAGGAGGAGAAAAGACACAAGAGAGTGTGGGAGAAGATGAGAGGAGGAGGGTGAGAAAAAGGAGGAGAAAAGACACAAGAGAGTGTGGGAGAAGATGAGAGGAGGAGGGTGAGAAAAAGGAGGAGAAAAGACACAAGAGAGTGTGGGAGAAGATGAGAGGAGGAGGGTGAGAAAAAGGAGGAGAAAAGACACAAGAGAGTGTGGGAGAAGATGAGAGGAGGAGGGTGAGAAAAAGGAGGAGAAAAGACACAAGAGAGTGTGGGAGAAGATGAGAGGAGGAGGGTGAGAAAAAGGAGGAGAAAAGACACAAGAGAGTGTGGGAGAAGATGAGAGGAGGAGGGTGAGAAAAAGGAGGAGAAAAGACACAAGAGAGTGTGGGAGAAGATGAGAGGAGGAGGGTGAGAAAAAGNATTGATAAAAGAAAACATAATCTGGGTTTTCTGTTGTAGGCAGGAAACCTACATTTTGTTTTTATTCATCAATATTCGACTTCAAACATTTGTTTTCAAAATCCTTGCAGAAATGTGCCCTTTGACACAATGACAGTGAATTGTTGCCATCAAATAGCCATCTATAAACACTAGCAAAATCATATTGTATGGAAATTGACAGATTTTTTTTTCTTCATTTTTAACAACAACAAAAACAAAAAGAAGAAGAAAATCTTCAGTCAGACCAAAGTAAAAACGAATCGAGCTACGGGGTACGAGGGCAGTTGCCCCCAATAAAATGGCGAAAGGGAAATAGAAATAAAAGAATAAAAGAGAGAAGAGAAGTGTAAAGATCGAGACAAGACAGCCCACTCCTGCACCCCTCCCCCCCCCACCCTAATAAATATTTCATCTGTTGAGTAAGAACGATAGACATATATAATTCAGATGCACCCTCAATGTGTGGACACGGGTTACTTCAGTTGTTCGGCCTTTATATAATTCATTTCCCTCCGCTTTATTGCCAACGCTTTAAAAATAGTACTAATTGAGAATAATAATTTGTTTATATGGCAAAAGCATCACACGAAGTTGCCGGGCCCTGAGCTGAGATGGCGCTATAACATAGTTTCCTGCCAGAGGCATCGATTAGGATGCGCACAGACATCGACCCTACTCTCATTTTTAAGTAGGATTGATGAAATGGGGAACCTCTGTGATCAATTATTGTTCTCACCAAGGTTTCTAATCCTACCTCCTTGATTACACTCAACTTGCTTCTAAAAGTTCAATTGCTATCGACCGACTTTGATTTGTTTTTAAAAGTATTTACTGAAAACCACAATGCAGTCCATGCAGACTCATTTTTACATATTTTAATTTTCTTTAATCATCATATTTCCTCCATAGCGTCCCACTTAAAGGGCCACTCTAACCCAAACTAACATAGCCTTTCAAAACATGAATACACCTCTACTCTACTTATTAATATTTCAGCCTCGATGTTTCCCCAAATCTCTAAATTGACCAAAAATGATAATAACCATCCATTTTTTCACAGTTCTCACGCTTGCTGGGCTACGCCCCTTAAAAAAGGTAATAGGGTTACGTGGCTTGATGACGCGTTTGACGTCATTGCGGACAAGTCCGATTTGTCCAACAACTAAGGATCTTACAATCTCATTGTAATTGATAATTAGGAATGACGACATTGCCAGAAACGTACTGGGATTATCAAGTGCATATTATTTTTCAGATAAATGTCCTTTTTTTCCCCCAATAATACCATAGTTTACCTTTTTAAAGACATTTGAATGCCTAAATCACCCTTCTTTTCACAGAAGAGGCTCCTGCAGTGACGTCATATGCTATTGCGTAATACAGCTCCGAAACTGGGCTATCTTTTTAGTCGTTCTGAGTCGTCAATGTTAAAGCTAGATTCCAGAATTATTGATGACTTCTGGGAAAAATCATTGTCATGTTCGGAATATCCGTCAAAAATTATTCAACATGATTTTTGTTTTTTTCTTCTTTCTTTGTTTAGCCTGTTTTGGTTAGAGTGCAAAGTCTCCACTAAAATTTCCGAAAAATACAACCGTCGAAAAAAAAATGAAAGAACTGTCTTTTTTTTTTTAGCAATGAAGGTGTGTTATTTTCTCAGCTGATGAGGTGCTCGACATGGAAACAGTCCAGGTAGTGGATTAAGAAGAGGGCTGGCTAGAGACCCAAAGTCTCAAATTGTGACCTTTGACATTATAGGGTCTGCCTTGGATGCACTATGGGAGCTTCTTTTCTCCGAATATCTATTTTTGATGAATTAATGGAGATGGGGGTTGAACATTATACAACTGTTAAACGTAATGTGGATAATGACTGGCTTATGCAATGCTAATGAAGATTGCATTTGAAAGCACTCGCTTATTAAACGAACCACGACCTACAACTCAACTGCGGCCATGACAGTGGGTAAATCGAGAGCGACATTTTGTTATGTTCTCCGTCGAAATGACAGAGTGCCTGGTTCTTCGCGTCATTGTCAATAATTATCCACATGTTTTAAAACTTGTTGCTTACTCTATACGTTGAAGACGTGGATATAAAGGATGATTAAGTACCTTAGTATTAGCTTGGGTAATAGAATGACCACAGGAGGGCTCCATCAGCCATCTTCGGAAAGAGAAGGTTTCAATTCTAGAAAGGTCAAAGGGATGTAATGAGCCTCATCATCTATCTTCTCCTATTGCTTTTGGACCAACGGCTAATCTTTTATAAGGCATTACAACATGTGAGGAGCTAGCGATCATTTTTTTTCCAACTCACCTCTGGATCTAAATTTCTAAAGCATTTTGAGATCTGTGTAGGCCTATGTATTCTTTTTCATGTCCCGAATATCAAAATCAATATCTAAAGAGATGTATTTCGTTTTCCTTTTGTATCGTCCTGTTTTTGTCAATTCTTGCGATCGCTGCTTAGGCCTACTGCGAGACTAAAAGCTTCAGTATGTCCGTAATAATATCCTTGTGTCTATATATTTAAAAAATGATACTGTTGGGACGAAAATGACTTTTCTAAATTATGGGAGTGAACGAAGACAATTCAAATACACCAATCAATTAAACACTGCGACTCAGCATCCCAACTTTTTAACAACTTGATCTCTCAAAATAAATAAGCACTTGGAAACAAAACTAAAGACAGTTCAATGACTTCAATTTATAATTCAGCAATTGAACTGGTTTCACATTTGACAAAGTGAAGATGTCTGTAAGTACACCTGTAATTATAAGCGAAAAAACCTGACAGGTCAATAAATTGAACTCAGTACCAAAATACCAATGTATATATTCCTTAAAATAAATAGTTCAAACAATCAAAGATATTCTGTTTTGCTTGAATAAAAATAGAATAAACTTTTGATTTGAGAATTAAGAGATATAATAATAGGATATCAAACTTCAATGTCTTTCAAAAACGCTGCGAAGACTTGTGGTCGGAAGACACATCGCGACGTTGGTTTTTAAAGACGCTCAATGTTCTACTTCAGAAAAGCTGAAATGTTCGGCGTCATGAACTTGGATGAACTACAATGTAGTCTAGGAGCGAAGACCCAATCCAGACATTGACGATACCTGTAAAAAAACTCGGCGACGATGAAAATCTCGGTCAGTCAAACCTATTGTTACCAAAATAAAATAGACAAAGTTAATCCTAAATACACCCGATAAAAACTATCGTCGTCGAACAAAGTTAAACGACCTCCAAAAATGTGTAACAGCATACAATTTCATATCTCATAATAATGGTATTACGAATGTAATAATAGTATATAGCATTTCTTAAACAAGTACATACTTTCGAGAAATTCGACAAGAATGACTTTACAATTGTCAAGGACAAATTCAAATGTCTACTCTCATGACTTTCAAGTAAAAACACATCGGAAAGAAATTCACAAATTGACAACTGAATATCGTTTAAAATAAAGTCCATTCTACAATCGTATTTAGCATTATTATTCACTTCAATAACTTTGTCAAGAAATCTCTTATATTCTATCTTTTGCTAAAAAGGCTATCATAAATACCAAAGTACATACCCGATAAGTACCAGGAAAAAACAGAGATGAGTTATACAGAGCAGGGATCCGTTCCTCCTCCTCTTAACATAACAAGAGTGAAACTGCCCAGACAGAATCGGGAAGGCTGGTTGTAGCTGTTGGGAGCTATGCCGTTTGATCTCGGGGAGCAATTGGTTCGAATCCCCTTTGACAAAGATGTGAAGCTGATAATGTATTAACAACCGGGATACTGCATTCTCTGCTCTGAACTAAACGTAATAGAACCCACGGAACCGACGAAACCGCCCTAAAAGGGCTAGTTCTAATTGGTTATCTTGCGTAACCAAGAATAACATTATTTACATACTAAATTACCGTCTTGGGAAAACACCTGGGGGCCGTTTCTCGAAACCGTCATAACTACAAGATCAACGACATCTCGCCACTGTCACGCAACTTGTCACCTAAGTGTTTAACGAAGTCGTCTTTGCCGGATGAGCGACAACTTCCGCGACAAGCGAGTTGTCACTACTCCGAACATGTCATATCCTTTTAATTGCTGTGAAGCGCCATCACAAGTCAGATTGTTGCTTTTTCATAGGCCGCGAAATGTACGGTTAGTTTCACTATCATTTTGAGAAAAATATAGACGAGTTCGGTACGTAATTCTCCGGAATGCGAAATGCGAATGTTAAGACGTGATAATAAAAATTATACAGAAATTTTAAAAAGCTGAATATAAACATTAAATCACAAATCATGAAACTATAACATATAATTAAAAGATATAAGAATGTTACACATCGTTGTCCATAGTTGATCCATAGTCTTTTCTTCGGATACCACATACCTTTGGGGGCCTATGTGAATTATTATTCACTCTCTAATTACTTCTTCCAAATTATATTTTTGATATCAAATCAATTATATAACGAGTATTTATGAGACTCTAGCATAAAACTGGCTGAGAAAAGGTATTTTTCCTAAAATTCGTCGTCACATAAAATCACATTACGGTATGTGTATTATGACGTCACTGCACGAGCCTCTCCGGTGAAAAGGAGGGTGATTTAGGCACTCAAATGTCTTTATTAAAAGGGCAAACTATGATATCAAATTTAAACAAAAAAGACATTTATCTGAAAAATAATATACACTTGATAATCCCAGTGCGTTTCTGGCAATTTCGTCATTCCTAATTATAAATTACAATGAGATTGTTAGATCCTGAGTTGTAGGACAAATCGGACATGCCCGTAATGACGTCAAATGTGTCATAAAGAAACATGACCGTATTACTTTTTTTTTAGGGGCGTAGCCCACCAAGCGTGAGATTTGTGAAAATGGATGGTTATTATCATTTTTTGATCCATTTAGAGACTTTCTGACCAATCAGAGGCTGTAATATTAATAAGTAAAGCAAATGTGTATTCGTGTTTTGTAAGGCTATGTTAGTTGGGTTGGACTGGCCCTTAAGGACTGGGAGGGTAGGAGATGGAGGCATTGTGAAACCCTCAAAGTTGCGACCAATGGTCGCGTCTCGGAAATTTTCACAAGCCTTCAATAGCTACTTAAAGAACAAGTGCGCATCGTCAGTGTTGTTAAAATTGATAATTTCGTCAAAAACTTCTGACTAAACAAACTGATATTAACTAAGAACCCTACATTTATTTTTAGATGCAGTCTTCCATTTTTGTGCACTTGGAAGAGTCAAATTTTGATCGGTGCATAAAACCAATAAACAACGATAACAATGAAAATATTTACAACACTCAAACATTACCATTTTTTCTTCATCGTAATGCAGCAAAGTACTTTCAAATAGTATCTGCGCTATAATAGGGCCTAATAGATCTATTTATCATCAACACTGCCAATGACAATGATGGAGATGATGATTGTGTTAAGAATTTATGAAATGTATATAACGATTCGCTGCATAAGTTCCTATCTTATCAAGATTGTTAAGCACTTTCGGATTTGTATTTCGGTGGTTATAGGAGAACATGGAAAATGAACGAACGAATGTGAAATCTGTTCTTCCCATTAACGTATAAGTGCCGCAGGGGATCGAATTATAATCGATACCATTACAATTACGTTAAGTGCTTTCGATTTCTCTCGATTCGAGAAGCTATAACATTCACTCAAGTTCATGTATTCTATTAGAAAACACATCGTTCATCATGTCGTATGAGTGTCTCCTTCATTTATAGTCATACGCTTTAGGAACAAAATTAAAGAAAATCTGAAATGAAATGAAAACTTGAAGAAAAAAGTCTAACTGTATTTACACCAAATATCAAGGGATGTCGACGACTTGATTTTAGTTGTAAAATGTGAAATTAAGAGGTAAAATTGATATGAATGTAAACAAAATGTAATTTTAAAAAACACACAAACCTAGGACTTTTTGTAAAATAAATTCCTTAATAATGAGCCCTTCCTCAAGTAATAATCCATTGTCTTAATTGTTGTTCATTGTCTCCTTACTTGTTGTTCACTTGTTTGATTTCACACTCCACAGTAAAACCTCTACAAAGAAAA
>BEXV01000840.1:83449-96418 GCA_003118195.1 Hemicentrotus pulcherrimus | reverse complement strand
AAAATAACGTATTCTTATTGATCCGCTCCTGGTATGATGTATGTATATAATTTATGAATAATTACCAAACAAATGCATATTGTTTATGAACTTATTGTACGAAATTACACCCATGACCCCTCCCTGACAATTACACTTGGACTTTGTCTAATATACACAAGTCTCTGTACAAATAATTTTGTAATATCTAGTTACTATGCTTCGAACAGTCACAGGTTTTTTTTTTTAGTTACTTTTAATTTTTTGTTATAGCTGTTCAATTCACACTTACGGTAGTATTCGGCAAAAGATAAAAATCAAAATGAAATCATCAAAAATGAAATTATTATAAATACCGGGATTGCTAAAAATAAGTAAAAAAACACTTGCAAACAAGCTACCCCAAACAAAAAACACACATACAGATACAATACAATACGATGAAATACGATACAATACAAACAATATGTTACATACTAACAAAATATACGAATCAATCATCTATTTCAATACATTAATAAGTTTGAAGTACCGGTAGTATATTCTTAAGCTTGTTGCGTACATTTTTCCTTCTATTTTTTTTAAACTGCAAATATGACTGTGGTAGACTTCAGACTTTTGCATATTAATTAAAATAATAAAACCATCTATAAATTTAATTTTGATTTTGTAACAGGAAACGTTCCAGACTGTGATCCTATTCAATATTTTGGATGTGGAGCTTTGGCGTATGGTATGTTACTGAAAATCCCAAAATGCCATGAATTCATATTAACCCGTTCACTACTGAATTCTCACATTCACATAGGCTTAATACAGGAGCCACCCGGTTCCAGTAAGTAATGGGTTAATAGTACATTCTGATTCATATTGAAATTGGTATTTGAATAATAAAAGTCATTATTAACATTCAAATAAAATCCATAATGACATTGACATTAATATCATATTCAGATTAAAAGCATGTTTAGATAATGTGTGAGTGCTAGGTTGACAGGGTTATGTGAAGCAGGGATGTACAGTGGTTTATCCACTTTACTCTCAATCGTAGGGTCGATGGTTCGAATCCCAACCAGGCACTTAAATTACGTCCTAAGCGACAAAAGTTTAATCAATTGTAGTCGTGGTCGAGTGGATATCCTATGACTGTGGATCGCATGTTCCACGGTTCGAGTCCCACCGCGGCACTCTCTCTCTCTCTCTCTCTCTCTCTCTCTCTCTCTCAATCGGCAAGACATTAATCTACATTTGCCACACTCGACCCAGGTGTTGTAAATTGGTACCTGGCACGAATGAATTCCTTAAAATGCTTGAAGGCCATAATGGCAACCGTGTTAAAGCTGGGGTGTTAATGTAAAGTGCCAGGCATAGGAGAGTCAAGTCAGACAGACAGGTCATGAGCGCTATACAAGAACACGCTATATTACTACTGTTAACATCATTATTAATTAATTTTCTTTTATATCCGTCCAACAGGTCAATTCTTAGAGCAGCGCAGCAGTGCCTGCGATTGCCCCACGCCTTGTTTTCAGCGTAAATATGATCGCGAGATGTCCTACAGTAGTTTCCCGTCAAACTACTGGGCAGATATCCTTGCTACCTCTTTATTCGAAGAACAAAACGTAACAGCCGAATATTTCACGTGAGTCCTCCTTTTTTTAACGACTTGTTCCGAATGCAACCAAAGTCTTTTCACCTTTTAAAACAACGATTTTGCGAATATTTTGTGACCTAGCTGACCCTTAATTCCATATTTCATATTTTCCACTTTGATAAAATTGAACATTAAATCTTTAAAGAAGATTCGAAATACTGCTTTTAATAATCCAATTTTTTTTAAAATTTCAATATGAAACTTGCTTGGTAATGTTTTGATATTTATATTTTGTAATATTATATGGCATGACATGTTTATGTGCTTTTGATTTCGTCCAACTAATGTCTACTACGTGTAATGGGATTTTAAGGCTAAATTTTGCGCAATATTGCAAAATTATAATGTCAATTGCCTTGATTGAAATCACTCTGAATGAGGTTACGAATACATGAACAATTCAAATCAAGTTGTATTGTACTAACTTTTACGATTTCAGTTAAAAAAAGGGCCCAAATAAGCCATAAATAGAGGCTAATAGGGGCACTCAATGTTATCATTGCGTTCAGTATAATCGCCCGACGTGAAAACGTATTGAATTCTCAGAGATCAAAATGTGCGATGCCATGTCGTAATATCTCTTGGATTTACCACTTTTCGCCACAATAATTATGTCGTAGTCTGAATGTACATTGTCAAAGTCTGGAAAATGTTACAGAGTATGCATTCTTTTTTAATCATTGTCAGACGAAAATCGATTCTATGAAAGTTAACAAATTGAATTTTATTTTTGTTTGTGTTTTCTCCTTATCCTGCAGACAAAATCTTGCTTATGTCAACGTGTTCTTCAAAGATTTGACGATTGAAAAGGTTGAACAAATCAAAGCTTACGAGTTTTTTAGTCTCATGTGTGAGTATGAAATTGATTTAGAACATGGCATTTGATGATTAATCAAAAGTGGCTTAGCTATGGGGGTGGGAACGGACCCCCCAATCGAATAGCGAAACATGTAAATAAGAGGATAGGACAGGAAAGGGGAGCACAAACACAATGGGCGATAAGCAACTATTTTTTTGCCTACAGATATTATGTCGGCAGTTTTTAAATCAGAGACCTCCATCAAGACAAAAATATGAATAATAAATGTATGCGATAAACATACTATAAATTTGCTTGAATGTCACGAAAAATAGGTAACAACTGTTCTAATTATTTTATGATCATTGGAAAAAACACTCTGGATTCTAGTGTCGATGTAACGTAGACGTTAATGGTGAGAAACCACGGTGAAATATACATTTCGCATTACTAATACATGATTGTGTGCCATCTCCGGCCTAATCATCCTCTTCAAATATTTGCTTTTCTCGGTAATGAAGGAAATTGACATCCTACGTATCTTAGCCCGAATGACTTCACACTCACCTGATGAGGTGAATGACATGATGAAAAGTCATTTATTTTAATCTTTCGCATTTATTTGTCTCTAATTTTCTGTTCATCAAAAAAAAAATTGAGGTCAAATGAAAGGATCATCTCTAAAAATTTATTACGTCACTTATCATGCTGCTCATTTACCAATGAGTACTGCAGACTAGAGTATTATAAATGATTTAGATAAAACACATTTCTTACAAATCATCAGCACTTAATATCTAGGGCTATATATATATATTTTTTTAAAATTTCCTGCGCAATCATGATTGTCTTCAGTAGCCGCTATGATATCAACAAAGATGAATGATTTCGGTTTAATAGATGAAAAAAGCTTACACAAGTATCTCTTGAGAATAATAGATCTTTAAGGGAAAAAAAAATCAAAGGCATCGTTCCCAGCTATTTAAAGAGCCATAACAATTCATAGATGAGATACACGTGATTTCCCGGGAGTGATTTAAGCCTGGGTAACGACCAAACAGTCATGAAATAGGACTATTTTCCAACTTCTTGAGTCAAAGCACGTGGTTCGAGAAGACCAAAAAATAAATTTGGAAAACGTTAGCTTGGAAAAGGAAATTCGCTGCTATGCATGAATTTTTATATTTATGAGCCATATCAACGATGATATCAGTCTTGAATAACGATTATTGTGATCTATATTTTGTACTTAACTAAATGTTACTGGGGTTAATTACTGCCAGTTCATTGTTTTTAAACCAGGTTTAACTTTACCTCTTCACCCCTTCTCCTTCCCTCCCTCTTTGCCTCTCTCTCTCTCTTTCTCTTTCTCCCCCTTCTCTCTCTCTCTCTCTCTCTCTCTCTATTTCTACGTTTTAAAGTCAGTATTACAATTTGTTTGAGTATTCTTCATCTGATTTATACAATCAATTATCATTTCCCTTTTCTTTCCCATCTCCGTTCATTCACCTCCCCGTTCTTATCAAAATATGTTTTACCTCACTCTAACTTGTTTCTTTTTATCTCCACCCAATCCAGGTGATATCGGAGGGTCTTTGGGTCTCTGGCTTGGTGGAAGTATCTTGACAATCTTTGAGTTCGTCGATCTCTTTGGTCATTCAATCTACGTCTTCTCCAGAAAAGCGCGCTAAAAATCTGGATCACTTAAGTCCTCTAACGTCATCAAGCTTTGTCGGCTACTGTACCACGACTACGAGCTCTGAGATGCTCCGGCGACAATTATTTCTCCGGGTTTTATTTCATCAAAATTATGTAGGTTTGGATTTAGGGTCAGGGTCTAAAATAGGGTTGCATATTGCTTGTAGCACTATTAGGTAGTTCACCCTGTTTGCAATAATCTATAATAAGAAAATTACAATTAGGACGCAAAGCTAGAGCTTCGGTGTGAAAAAAAAAAAAAAACCATTATGGTTCCCTTCGCGATATTTTAGCAGTAAAATTGATCCCGGCTTGTAAACTTGTCTCCAATTACTGAAATGAGTGCGTGGAAAAGAGTCTTTCATCGTAACCCTGTCTTGCCGTGTGTATTAATCTTGATGTTGTATATATTATATATAGTAGCAATAGCAGGAATCTAGTAAATGTGCGGTATTTTTGAGGTTTGAAATTAAGACTATTATACGTCGTCCACAGTGCACTGACAATCATGATGGAGACTAAAATAGGAACAACAAGAAATGGCCGATTTAAGACTGTACGATGATTTTGTAATCTCTGTAGGACGTCCTTTTGTAAACTCGCATGACTTGTTATATCGTATTACAGTTTCATTGAAAAGTAAACAAGGCCATGAACAATGAAAGGTAAACATATGTACCGAATTGTTGTTGCAATCTCAGACAATGTCATCCTCATGCATTATCTCTATTTTTGATAGTGGTTTATGGCGCGTGTATTTCCTTTTTCCATCGACCCGACAATTTGTCTTAATTTAACTTTTAGATAGTTGTATCTTGGTATACAAGTTTTTTCTTTTATTGTCCTTATTGGTGAAGGCAATGACTGAGAAAAAAAAGTAAAGGCTTTTATTAAACGTTGTTCTGGTCTGTGCCTATATTAGAGTATCCATGTTTCTATTCTTTGGTGCCTACTGTTAGTGTCCCTTAATAGAAAGGGACACTACCTACTGTGTCGATACCCCGCCCTCTGTCGTTCACTGTCAGGTTATTTAGCTTGCTAATTGACCAACAATCAGCGATAATCCTAATACCGGGTTCTCCTAAATTGGAAGGATAGGCTTAAACCTGGAAAAGGTCAATGTGAAAAACAGAGACAATTATACTGACCATCAATAGTAAGAACATTCCATGATAATGTAACATTTTGTACGTTGTCTATGATCTAGCAGATCACATATTTGAGAGTGAGACAATTTATTTCATTTATTTTTCGTACAGTGTTTACATTTTTGCTTCAAATCAAAAATAAGTGAAGATGTATTTCTATAGTTTCTTATTATGTGAATATAATACATGTACATTGGAGAGCAATAACGCTATTGATAACCATTCAAAGTAATAAAGAATATTCATTATGTCATAACTATGCACCATGTTTGTGTTTTTTTTTTCTTTTTATAATGTTAGCTTATTTGAGGTGTCGGTAGAAAATTTAAGGAGGAGGGGTGGGCTTTCCCATAATGACAACAGACAATGTACTTTTGACCATAATGCCCCCCTCTCCTTAAAAAAGCACGAGGTCTATTAAAGACTGAAAAGACTACTACCGTGACACGATCCATACAATTCAAATTTTATTCCACTAAATTTTCCAGATAATATCATAATTCAATAATCCCTAACAGTAGATTTTACTTCATCTAGATGCAGATTTTTTTTTTTAATTGTGAGCAAATTACAAAATAATATAAACTGATCTAAACATTAAGTGCCTGCTAACGAATGGAATTTCAAAAGAAATATCCACTTTTTAAACATTATAAAGATACATATATTTCTAAATTTAGCTCAAACCTGCGGGCTTACATAACATCAGAGTTGAATTCCGACAATAAAAGTGTACATAACTTAATCTCAAGTAGCTAATAGCCTATGCTTCAGAAGAGAGTACATAATCCCCATGACAACATCTTTTTATTTTTATTACACGTTCTCTCATGTTTTGTATCATAACTTGAAGCCCCCCTAAAGTGTTGGGAGCCCCAAATTCACCTAAACTTGATGGCAAAATTTCACTTATTATTGTATCATGATATGAAATAGAAAGTCATTTGAGACACACTTCTGCAAAGATTTATTCCCCCTAAAAATGTGTTTGAAGACCAATATTGATAACAGAATACATAATTTGGGTTTTCTGTTGCACGCAAAAAAAAACTAAATTTTGTATTCTTTTATCAATATTAGACTTCAAACACATTTGTTTTCATTGAAAGACAGCCTCTTTCAAATTATGGTACAACTTAAGCGAAATTTTGACATCATTTTTTTTGGGGGGGGGGGCGGCTTCCAACACTTTAGAGGGGCTTTGACACTTCAACATAATAGCATGCCACCTATTGGATTAATTTTTAACTGATGGACCACTTGTGCAGAGAAATTAAACGGCATCGATATACATGAACAGATCATTAAACACACTATTATTCCCTGATGAACACTCACCCCACCCCCACACACACGCACACACAGTGAGGCAAGACAAAGGCATCCCGTAAACCGTACCAATATACATGATTTATACATCTGCACCTACAAAATAAGGAGTATACATTGTAAATCTGATTTCGTTGGCATCAATCAATTTCAAACTGATGAGAGTATACAACAGAAATATATCACGCCTAGATTTTGAAAAAAAAAAGATCGGAACGTGTTTCGGTATAAACACTCCATCCTTGTCCTAAACAGTAACCCCTCCTCTCTCTCTCTCTCTCTCTCTCTCTCTCTCTCCCTCTCTGTCTGTTTGTCTGTCTCTGCCTCTCTCTTTCTCTCTTTCCTTCCTCTTTTTTCTAGTATAATTATAATTGAATATTCAAAAAAATTCTGGATAAATCATTACGGATAATAATTAAAGGGTGTGTGTAATCATGATGTAATTTAGACTAAACATATCATGAACTTCCAATTAATTATGTTGCGTACAATACGTTTTACGTGTTTTCTATGGTGATTTAACAATCACCCAATAAAGAGATGACAGTGCAATACAGTGACATGAATAAATTCTAGTTTACTTTGGTTAGATAATAACATTGTGAACACAGAGATTAAGGCACGTGCTACTGCGATTAATGTAATGACAAAGTAGAATTTTGACATATCTCATGGACGATTCTACGATTTGGTTTACTCTGGACATATTCCCAAATCTTCGACTTTTGTTTTCATCTCGTTTCTCAACTCTTTTTTTGAATGAACGAAGTATACTAACCTAAACTAAAATCACTTGCATATGTATTATCGAGTTCAAAATATATATATGTATAAAATCGTTTCACTACATTATCCAAATTATCACGGTGATACAAAGTTTTTGTAAATACAATAAAGCGGGTGCTTTTGCGATCTCTCATCTAAACAAGATGGCGACATTCAGTTTGGTGTGGCTTTAGGTCTAAAGTGGACAAAATGTGACATAAAAATGCCTTCCCTCTCGCTAGAGAAAATATAATTTGATTGATTTTTTCTTACAGAGGACATTCGTTTTGTTTGGCATGACCAGGTGATGACATGCGAGGGAATGTGGCGACCGAGCTTGTACAGTACCTCGGCAATGATTTTGAATAACTAATTTCAAAATATATTATCAAAAATTAAGGTATATCATACACATTCGCAAGTATAGAAGTACTAACGCACTACATATTTTGACATTCTACTTGGGCCTGGGATATCATAATCTTCTTCCGGGGTCATCAGTGGATTATCAATACCCATCATCGAATTTCCTATATCGGAACTTCCCTTTGTCAGTGTATTGGAATCGCCCGATGAGTCTGTCATCTCGGAGCTCGCGTCGCAACTCTGTCGAGACCGGAGCGTTCCACTTTGTATGATAGGGGTGGGCAGCGGTGGTGGCGGTGGAGGAGGTGGAGCGGGTGGAGAGAAGACTGGTGGGTTGTTGAGCGTCGACGAAGAGGTGGATGGTGGTCGGAAGGTATCAGACGATGTCGATGGTTGACTTGAATGGTGCGACTCGATGGCGGTCAAAAGATCTGGCGATACGGCAGGAGCACCTACAAGAAAGCAAGTTATATCCATATACTTGATGAATTTTCAATAATACACTTGTCTTTGCTTCTCCTCTTTTGTATCTCTATCAACTTTTAGTTGCGTATTCATTATTTATATATACTTGAGGTATTCCAATGACTCATTTTATAATCCATTTTGATGCTGCTCCCACCCCCTTTACAAGCAATTACTTTTACACTTGGATAATATTGCTCACCATCTATCAGCGGGAGGTTCCATTCAGGGAGCCCGCTACGTCCAAAATCTTGTTGGTTCTGCATGCCAGAGGTCAAAGGGTCATGAACTTCGGGGTCAATGACATCGTGATAGTGTTCCTTGATGTCCTGAGAATCGGCGTACATGAATGATGTCGGACTGCCTGGTGGGTTTCCAATGTCCTTCAAACAAACACAACAAGTAATTTATAAATGAATTTCTGTGAATATCATCTGTCATTTTCAATAAAATTCACCTGTCACAAGTATCAAATTAAGGCTTCTGTTTGCTACTTCTTTTTTTTCTCTCTCTTTTTTCATTAAGGTATAATTTTAGACTTTGTGCCTGATTGATATCAATATAGCCATTTAATATATCTGGCTTATTTATGAGAAACCATTCATTTCATTTACCTCCTGATTATCATAACGGAAGAACCTCCCATCAGCTCCGATAGAGCTGTAGATACTTCGAGGTCTTGGAATACAGGTATGTGCCATGTTGAAGTCTGTAAGCTTGATGCATGGTTCGTCCTGAAGATCGAACGACTGCGTACTTTTACTGCATGTCTTCCTCATGACGTGGTGTACGACGAGGACGACGGCCAGCAAGACGACCACACCAACGACGACTCCGATGAGGATGTAGATCAGTTTCTGCTGCTGTTCGAAAGTTAGCCCGCCCCCATCGCCATCGGATACTGGTGGGGTATCTGAAGGGTTAGGCCCAATCCCGCCTGACGGTGTGGTTGGCGCGTAAGGGCCATTGTGAAATACGATTGTCTCTGCTATCAGGTTTTGATTGTCAAAAGGCACACTGATGTTACCCGTATCCATATAGCCGTATAGATCTTCGGCAAAGTCGAATTCAATGGTGTCCTTCAGCGTGAAGTCAACGACAACAGACCCGCAATTCACATTGTCGACGGAGATCCTTAAACGTTCCAGAGACATTAAAGAAGAAATTGATTCGATGAAATTGGTTATAAAGGCATCCTTCTTGTCGAGGACTTGCCGACAGTCTCCTCCAAAAATCATGGTACATCGTACCGGGTAGTATACACCAGGCACGGTTTTGTCTTCAATGGTGGTCGCGTTTGTCGGAGTGGTTTCTGTGAACGGACTTGGCGACACTGTAGTGACAGTACTGGTAGAGGAGACAGGTGTCGATGGCATTGCTGAAAGGACGTCACTCCTGGATGCATTTAAAAGAATGCTTGAAGATGATGCAATCGTAGATGTAGAAAGGGGGGTTTGATAATCCGAAGGGGTCGCATTTAGTTGTGTTCCGGAAGAGAAAAACATCTGAGTCGATTTCATTGTTGGTTGAAGAGATGGTGCTGACATGTTGCCATCAACCGAAGCTGTCACAAGAACCGTGTACGATTCAACAATGGATGTCACGTTCGAATAAAAGAATAAAGAAGTGAGGTCAGGTGCAGGGAGCATTGACTGGGTAGCCGATATCGGCGTTGATCCATTAAAGGACTGGCTCGTCGTTGACATGCTGGAAAAGACACTCGTGCTGTTACCGACCATTACCGTCGTGACCAGGTCAGATTCATAAGATGAAGATGATGTAGAGGGCTGTGGATACAGAGGTGTGGTTCTTTCTGCAGTCTCTGACATAGCACCAGAAGAATAAGAAGGGGGTGGGGAGGGAATAGCGGGTGGTGGAGGTGTCGGGAATGGAGCGAGACTTGCATTCCCAAGGTAACTGGTAGATGAAGATGGTGGTAGTGGTGGTGGTGGTGATGGTGATGATTGCAAAGCAGAGGTGAAACCTATGTCTGGTTCTAACGTTGATAGCCATATCTCTTCTGTCTCCACGATGAACATGTCACTCATCTCAAAGCTCGTAGAGGAGTCTGGTTTTTCTGAAATGGTTAAGAAATGTAAAGGAAATATTACAGCCAACTGAAAAAAGCAAATACAAGTAAAAGCCATTTCAAAAGTCGTGTCATAACACCACAGGTATGTGGTATTACTACTCTTAATTTGAATTCCTATTATTTATAGCATTGAACGACGATGATAAATACTACTGCTACTAATACTAATACTACTTCTACTTCTACTACTGTTACTACTGCTGCTGCTACTACTACTACTACTACTACTTTTTCTTTGAATTTTCAATCATATATCAATTGAAATCTTTTCAGTTAATCAATTTAACATTTAAGTAGTAAATCAGAAATCCTGTTTCTTAATATACATTATTATGCAAGAGAGCAACTTGACTGATGATAAGAATGTTCTTTGAAGACAATACAATTTTGATAAATGCTAAGTCAGTCTTTGGAGATATATTTTCGTTGATTAATGCATATCATAGCCTGCCAAGCCCTGGGCAAGGGCAACCAGTGCTCCGTCTTTTTTCTTCTTTTTTTTTTTTTACTTCGCGCATCAGCTTTGTCAAGACAATGTTATGCTGACTATTGCGGTAGATGGCGCTATACATCCAGCACTCGTCTCGCCAGATTGATGTTATGGTTATATACCCTCGTCGCAGCAACGAAACAAATACCAGACCGAAAACAAACTGAACAAAATTAAAATACCCCAAATAATTAGAGGTGTCATATAGTCGTGTGGTTTAAGCAATTGACTTCAAAGGTCGTGGTATATTAATTATAAATCCAGATTTATAATGATTATTTTTACCCCTAAGAATCGGACGATTCGGAGTCGATTTGTAGTTGGTTTGTCGGTTTGACTGAAATATAGGTGTGTCTTAAAGCTTATCTGCCGTTGTTTACAGGAGTGATTACACCGCCTTTCAAGATCACTGGACAGGTGGTTATCTCTTCAACTCAGCTCTCAGTTAACATAAGAAAAGGAGGATCATGGGGGACCAATGGGAACCGATTAGGCACTGTTTGTTATATAGAGGGCGTAAGTAGCTACAAGTAGTGCAATGGGCCTTTAAACGAAATAATCACAGGATAACCCCAGTCACACAGGATAACCCCAGTCACACAGTCTAACCGACTCCAAACCGACCAATAACCGAGGTGGCTTGGTCTAGTGGATACGTCACCGGACTGTGGATCACAAGGTCCGCGGTTCGGGTCCCATCGCAGCAGTAGTGTCTTTGGAAAGACATCAATCTACATTTGCCACACTCGACCCAGGTGATGTAAATAGGTACATGGCAGGATTAATTCCCTAAATGCTGGAGCGCCGCAATGGCAGCCATACTAAAGCCAGTGTAATAAATATTGCAGAGCACCAGGAGTGTCACGTCTGACAGAAATGAGCGCTAAACAAGAACCCATGAACGTTTCGTGCATATCTACCTCTATATAACGATGACGTCATTGCAGAAGATAGTGAATCCGTTGACGACGATGCGATGATTGTCGACGACATTGGATTCAATGTCGGACGTATTGACGTCGACCAATTCGTCGATGACTGCGAATGATTTGAGAATGTTGACGCCGGCGTCATGGGGGAAATCATCGATGTCGGTGATGTTGAATTTAGCATGGTTGTGAGAAGAGGCGAAGATGATGATTGCAATGGTGTCGATGATGACGATGTTGAACGCAGGAATGATGTGGAAGGTGATGACAATGATGCAGCATGTTGAGGTGTCGTATTTGGTTGAGACGTTGAAGATGCTAGAAAGTGAAATTGAAAAATACCATCATGACTTTTTATGGACTCAATATAGTTGTCTTCAAACTTTAGTACCAACTCCATGATGTTGGACACAGCGTTTTCATCTTCGCTGCAAGTACATGTCAGTCGATGTATTTTGTCCCTTTTTTCAACTCTAGTTCCTACTCCTTTCAGTTTCCCTCCTGGGCCCTATTTCACAAAACATGTCATCAGTGAATTAATGACAGTCTTTGATATAAGCCACTGAAATCCTTGCTTCTGGTTGGTTATCAACAGATTTGTCACTTCTTTTTGTCATTTGTCACTGAAAAAAGGCTTTGTGAAACGGGTCCCTGTTCTTCTCATTTTTTCTCTTTTTCACTTTCCATGGCCAGAAGGCGTTTTTTTTTTTTGCATCACAGACTGGGGTTAGGTGCGTGTTGAGCGGAGCCTATAGGAAAGTTTAGGGTTAGGGTTAGGGTTAAATCAAGACCCCTTTAAAACAAAAAACCCAATCTGTGCCGCAAAAAACATGACGTGGCCAGGAGCTAAGAAAAGGATATGAGAGCGGCCGCAAGAGGGATAAGACACAAACTTTTAGAGACTATTTACAGGAATACATAGAGTCGTGCAAATATAGTCAAGAACTGAATTATACAAACTCATTGTAAATTTGATATTTTTTGTGCGTTTTTCGTAACTCAAGAATGAAAGGTGGGCTGGCTGAATTAGGACATTATTTTGTTGACTAATTTAGATGTAAGCTTTAACATGTCACATTCTCATGAAACATGAATCGGACAAATCAATTATTCAAAGCAAAAACAAGAAATATTATAAAACTTGGTGAAGGTATGAATAATTTAGTTCTTATACTATAAGTAAAGAGATACAAAAAAAGAGAGAGCGAGAGAGAGAGAGAGAAAGAAGGGGGAGGGGGAGAGAGAGAGAGAGAGA
>BEXV01000840.1:62606-82466 GCA_003118195.1 Hemicentrotus pulcherrimus | reverse complement strand
AAGAAGAAGAAGAAGAAGAAGAAGAAGAAGAAGAAGAAGAAGAAGGAGGAGGAGAAGAAGTAGAAAAAGACGAAGAAGAAGCAGAAGAAAATGAGAAAGGGAGACTTGGATTATGCAGGGACTGACAGCCGAAACAGAAGCAAAAGAGCACGCAAAAAGCGGCAAAAAGTTAATATAGGGCAGAACGAGATCTTAAAGGGATCCGGTAACTTTGTCTCAGATTTTGAAGAAGAAAAATCCTGGATTTAGCTCATGCTGCAATCATAGTTATAGACCTTTAGGTCAGTCAGGAACCCCATGACTTTTACAAGCCGATCGCCTATTTGATCATCAAGATATTTATGATTGGAATTACACATTTTGAAAACCGTTTGCCAAACGGTTTTCATAACACTACAGTCTACTGGGGAAAATGAGTATAGTAAAACCGGTCACTCAAAGATTTGTACTTTTTTGAGGCAGCTTCTTGATCATTTTAAAGCGTAATTTTGTGTAGGGCTTCAACATAACACCATATCACAGACACAGCACGTAGGGCCGTGCATCTCAGATTTAACATTGTTAAACGATCCCTTTAAGAGCGACACGGAAAGAACGACCGCTGACCAAATACATAACTTATTTATTTCCATGAAAATCAATAATAATTCGAGTGCTATGATTTGATTAGACGGAGTACATCTCTTGAGTAGAGATACGACGAAACCTTGAGAGCAGAGAGTCCTCTTAGCTCAATATTTCACTGGAAACAATCGCGAAGACTTTCGAAAATCAACCCAGGACATTTACAGTGGCCCTGTTCACCACCTATAGGCGATATGCGCGTATTATACAATTTCGTTTTACGAATCAGACGTATAGGCCGAAGGAATGAGAGCGTTTTAGCATCAGTGAAGACCGTTGTCTCTTATACGATATGTCATGGGTTCGACCAGTTCAAACCCTTCATGTATGATGTATGAAAGAGACGTTTTCATCAGTATAAGAAGAAGCGCCTACTTTCATTTTTTTTTTCTTCTTCAATCAATAGAAGCAAAGAATACGGGAAAACTATAGAAAAAAAACAACAACATCAAGATTGACATACAGAATATTAACTACATCGATGAAGCCGTTCGACATTTTCAATTCTATTAAGAACTAACCAACATCAACAACAACAACAACAACAACAACAAATTACAAAAAATATGTCGTATCAATCAGGAAAGAGCCCATCATATACTTTACTGTTCAAAGTGTTTTCGAAATTCGAAATAAAAAGGAGCGCTCAAATTGCTCCAGATAATATGTAGAAAATGAAAAACATTTCGATGCAGGCATATGGATGTGTCGAAGTATGACGTGCGTCAAAAATGTCCTCCAATTTCTTCCAGGTGCCGTCCTTGTCTACGCCTTAGAATGCGAGCCCGATCGACTTCACTTATCATCTGTGTATGTATGACATTTGGCCCTTGAGATTAAAAGTCACCATATTGCGCATACTTCTAAAGTGCATTTGAAATGTCGAACTGCCCGCTTCTTTTATCATGACCATGAATCTCATTAAAGGAAATGTTTTTAAAAATATCATATAATACCACCAAAAAACACATGCAAAAAGACAGACAGACAGAGAAACAACAAACAAAAGAAATAGACAGAACAAACATAAAGACAAAAACAAAAAGACGAAAGCTGTTTCAACCCAACCTGGCAAAACGAATTCACTACGGTGCACTTCTATGAATATTTTCCTTGGAATTGAAATGTTTCACAGGTATATGGTGATGAGTACATCTCATTCTAAATATCATGTCATCAATTCGTTGAGCAATATTATTGTATGAACCACTTGTCTAATTCATGACTCCAAAAGTCATGTCTATTGATTATAATTACAAAGTTTGCTAATTAGAATGATGACTGCATCATTGAACCTATCGGCTTATTTATAGTACCATCATAGGCACCAATAGCATTATTATCATCTTGGATAAATTGATGTCGGCATGCCATTGCAGAAATGACAAGCAAGACTATAGTACACACAGCAGGATAACATATAATGTTGTATATATATATATCATAATAGTAAGCGACATAACTATATACCAAGTATATTGTATTTTACCTGAATATACTGCAAAATAACATCACATAACTGGCCGGCCGGTCTGTTTGTGTGATTCCAATTGAAATATATATCACTAGGATATTCTATCCCACATGATTGTTGCGATTCGCTATACAGTACAGGTGAGCAGAGACAACAATCGCATCACGTATACGCGAAGTCCTTTAACCATCAACGTCTTGTTGAAATAGTCATCAAGAATAAACTATGCAGGAGTTTTGGCGGAGATAGATTAAAAACAATAAACATCCTTATACAGCGAGATAGATGTCAGCTCGAGCTGCATGTTCAATGTTGTGACATTTATACTGAGCGTCGCCCACATGATGAATGGGGTGGCGACCGGTTCACTGTCAGGGACCGGGCTCGGAAGTTGGAGGGGCCGGGGGGGGGCGGTGAAAGAATACCTCCTTAGCTCTAAACACGGACATGTTAGTCCATGTTTATATTGATAGTTTGATAATAATCTCCATTATCATAATCATATAAACCTTTACCGTCTAAAATAAAGTTTCATGTTATTATTTATAAAACATTATGTTGGTATATAATGTGCTCGTAGGCCTATACATTAATATCTATGTTATCTGTAATACTTAAAAAAACAAAACACGTACAAATCAGTGGCTTTTAGTTAAAATATCATCAACAACAAAAAATTATAATAATTTCTGAAGCTATTTCAGCTCTAAAAATGTTTCTATTGCCGGTCATAAACAGCAAATATAATAACATCTATTATGAAAGCATTATCGAGACATGACTCGACGAGGCTTCGTTTTGGGATCTCCTTGGGTAAATCGGGACAGCAAGATGGTATCCCGACAGTCAACCAACAACATCCTAAGAGGACGAGTATTCGACGGATCAGAAGAAAGAGAAGCAATGCGTGATGGTCTGGTAGAAGAGCAGTGCAAGGAAGACTATAAAGGCAAGGGGTGCAAGGATGCTACCCTCTTCAAACTTCTAGCGCCCCTCATCCTGGTTCCGCCTCCGAGTGGGTATATCAACTGCACCTCCAAACTCGATCACAAGAGGTCACGAATTCCAGCGTGATGACTTTTCTTGGGTCATAACAAGACGGTGGAATGCGACACCCTACCAACCCCAAAAATGGTTTCCATGGTGATTATTATCACCAAGCGGTGGCTTTGGTAGATGTACGGCTGCCATCGCAACATAGCGAAAAGATTTTCAATCTTTTCAGCCAGGCACGCAACAAAATATAAATACGAAATACAATTTCTAATTTACGTTATGAAAGGCATGAATCCATTTGTTTAACCATGGATTTTAGTGCTGGTAACATCATGGTTTACCAACGTAAGATTTAAGTTATGCGTGCACACCCGTTGCTTACCACTCTACAGTACTATTGAAGGGAAATCCTACCTCAATAGCAAACTACTCTTTTTAAAAACCCAGAAAAATTAGGAAGCAGACTGGTTAAAGTTTGAACGAAATCTGACCAAAAATAAGAAATTTCAACAACAAAAATAAAATTGTACACGTCAAACGGGAGAGTTATCTGCGATTACGTCACAATCCAGTACCCAAATTGTCGATTTGAGATTTGCATAGCTTTAGTGATCTCATATTTAAAACACTCATAATTTTCTTATCATTAGTCCGGTAAAATTTAAAACTATTGCCATTCTGTTTCTATCATTCAATTGCTTTCATACAAATCAAATTATTATAAGGGTAGGAATGCCCTTTAATATAGGGTATGTCAACGTAAATTCTCCTGACTAATTGGAACCCAACGGGTCCAATTAGTGGTGTAAATTAATTGAATGCAGAGAGCGTAACAAGTCATATATTTATAGAGTGAGCTTGTATATACGAGAAAAAAAAATATTAATGACCTTGCTTAGACCAATGCTTCGCACAAAAACTAATACCGCGAATGTACTATAAGACATGATTATCATGATTATAATTGGTTTTGGGTGGTAAGTTATTTATGAGGCATCATTTTAGAAAGTACTCTATCGGGAATTGAACGATAACATGCGCGTCATCACATTTTCTCCAATCTACATTACTTGAAGTAATTAAATAAAGTCGTACATGTTTGTTAAACGAAATCGACCATTATTTCCATTTTCCTCATACACGATTGTATACCGAATACTCAACGTGAATTTTTGAAGGTTTTTCATCAATAATGTGGACGATATCTTGTCCCTTTTGTAATTCTGTCATCCCCCCCAAAAAATAATTTTACCGTTCTTCGTTTTGATTTTCCTCATTCATAAAGGACTAGTGTTCTATATTTCGTTTGTTTGATGTGTTTGGTTTTTCATGTAATTTTTATTCGATGTCTCACTGATGAGTTTGGTAAAATCTGAAAGATAATGAAATGTAATAAACGTTTACTTTTACATTTTGTCTCAATTTAAAAAAAAATATTTGCAAATCTAATGATTAATTTCAGTAAAAAATTGATAAACGTTGTTTTGGTGCTTTGGGGTTTATAAGCACTGTAAAACATATTTCTCTTTCGGAACTCGTGTAGACACATATTTACAACACAACATAAAAGCCTGTATCGCTAAAACAGTGACCACTGTGCTTGCTTGCTACACACAGTCCGCCCTGTTGGATACCTGTCCGCCTCTAATGCCTCTTGTTTCATACCTGCCTAGGGGTTATTATCCCGACCCGGATCACAGCAGGATTCGGGGGTGTAATAACCAACAGGACCAATATGGGTGTGGTCAAAGTGGTAGAGGCCCTGTCAGGTGCATGCATGGTCGTGATGATACCCATTCGCCTCTATTGCCTCTTTTGCTTCATAGTTGTATATGGATTGTTACCCCTATATGCTCGGATCGCAGCACAAGTCAGGGGTGCGATATGGGTGTGGTCAAATTGGTAGAGGCCCTGTCAGGTGCATGCATCGTCGTGATGATACCCATTCGCCTCTATTGCATCTTTTGCTTCATAGTTGTGTATGGATTGTTACCCTTATACTCGGATCGCAGCACGATCGGGGGGGGGGGCGATATATGGGTGTGGTCAAAATGGTAGAGGCCATGTCAGCTATAGGTGCGTGCATGGTCGTGATGATGCGAATTCGCCGCTATTGCCTTTTTTGTTTCATAGCTGAATCAGAGGAGATTATGTGTGAATTGTAAATTAACATGTCATAGTTAAATAGTTTATCAAAGACCATAAAAACGTTCGCAATGGCGTGTTAAATACGTGCTATTATTTGTGCGTAAGATACGTTTCAGCTTATTTAGAGGCGGTATTTGGCAGTAGCATCATTAATAATGTTGCAGTTCCTTTTCTCTACGCTTAAGTCGCTCTTCTTTAGTCCATTATTTGCGGGAGTTCTTACACTGTTTGGATCCAGTCTGAACAAAACATTAATCGTCAAGGTATTATCTGGATAGTAGTCAAACACATGCATTTTGGGAGGAAGTGAAACAAAGAGCCACAGAAGATGATGACATGTATTCTCGTGTATAGACGTGCATGATATATAAAGAAACACATCTAATATTATAATGTACAAGCATCACTAATATCAAAACCTACAGGAAATTCATCTCAAAACGATGAAAGGGGAAGAGAAAAATAATGATGAACCCTGATAGGAATGATAACCACAATGCTAACGTGATGGAAAACAAGAAGATACATTTCAAAACAGCCAAAGTCATTTTAGATATCCACTCCACTTCGCATTACTCAGTGCTGGGGCTAATGTGTTGCTTTAATAATCGCTCCATGTGACGACCGTATTATGAAACCCTCTTAGATGGCGTTACCATAGCAACTGCATCCATTCAGCATCCTTGTAGAACGTCTTGGGCATTTGTACGAACGGACTAATAATGGATGTATTGTTAGTTGTTACTCATGTCGCTTAACGTGACATGTGCTATGGAGACACCTGTGCACAGTGACTGTCTACATTTTTGATCGAGGTATAAAATAGGTAATAAATTACAAAAATGCAGCATGACTAGAATTAAAAGAACGCCTCAAATTAATACATATTCATATTCTTTATGTCGTCATTGTTTACACCCAAAATGATACCATAAATGAAGCGGATGTGCACTGCAGTAATTATTTGAACGTTTTGTTTCCTACACGAGTGTATATCTCAAAACAAAATGAATATGCACTGATAATTCATTAGTCCTTCGAGTGATGGGATAATTAATACTTCTATGGTCGATTTTTTGGACAATAATACTTCTTTGTTGACTACACTGTACTTAGGAAATTGACACCAAATGTGTTCTTCATATTATATCCCACAGTTGTTTGAGACGTTATGATTGAGCAGGGAGTTTCCAACTCCTTGGATCGAGGAAGATTATTCTAAAAATATTCGGTCTTTAAAAAAGCAAAGGCATGGTTTTGCAAGCATACATGTATAAGGATTCGATAGCATTTGTTTCAGAAAATAACCTTATAGCGTCAGTTTTTCAAATGTATTTTCTACTTACCAAGAAAAATGAGTTAGATGATGAACTCTTCAGGAACTAAATGTTTATCCGGTACCGAAGTTAGATCAGAAACTGTGTATCGCGAGATGGAAAGATACTAGGTGTCACCGAAAAGCGCTCAAACCGACGAGATTATTTTGCAAACTCGATGAAAAAGCCCTTGAACTGCTAAAACCTAATTATAATCATCGTTTAAGCTGAAAGGGCGACTCATATCCTAATAGCTTCAACTATCCAATCAATATTCTATACCTATAGCATGCAATAAACTGGACACCGGCAATAAACGCTATCACTATTCGTGGTTATAAAAGCGTACGTGAAATTAACAGGGAATTTTCTCGCGTTGCAACACCGTCGATAGATGTAAATATGAACCTCGACTGTTTCCACTCGCACGTAAAGTGCCAAGCTGAACATGTTCAGTACGCAGGAGCGATGACAATTATGTAATGACGATTACAACGGCAGTAGGAACGTTGCCGTATTTAAGGAGGATCAAGTATTGTAGAAAGTACTGCTTGGTATAATAGCATGGTAAGCTGTTTTATCTTATTTTTTTTTTTCTGAATGTCATACTCCTGGAATGATTTTCCAAACAAGTGTGAATTCGATGATAAAAACTGTTTGTAATGTTGTCTCTCGTTATATCTATCAAACGAATTTGAAATGTTTGATTCAATTTTTTCTACCCCATCCATCCATTTATCGTCATTGCTTCCGTTCTCTCGTATTTATGAATTTCTTTCTATCCCTCTGCAAATTCGACTCTAGATCATCACCGCTAACGGTCTAAAGAGAAACGATTTGCTTTCAATCAGTCTGTCTCCCTCTCTTGGATTCAACCAATCTTACACACAATCTCCCTCCGTGTATATCTGTATGTATGTATGTCTGACTGTTTCTGTTTCTGTATCTGTCTGAAAATCTTCAAAACTTCAAATAAGCACCCCGATATCGAGTTTGTAAACAATGTAGTGTTTTGTATATCCATATTGTTTGTTCATCGTTTTTAAAGATGATCGTTATCCTATGCCTCATTATTTCATAACCAATTTTCATGGTATAGATGTTTATTTCTACAGATGATGCTGAAACAAATCCATACTTCATCTCCATCGTCCACTACATGCTGCTTCAATTTCATTTAATAAAAAGACTCCAGAGACTCCAGTCTCTGCATTAAATCATCAACCATACTTTGCCCTTTCAAACAAACACATCAAAATAACAAGGAAACCATACAAAAATGCACACGCTTGGTTACAAAGATAAAGACAAAGAAACGTAATAGACAACCTTATTTATAGGACAATATTTACATATTTAATATATACTCTTGTATGCATTTTGACAGTTTATCAAATACTTTATGGACTATATCACATTGAAAAATTACAACAATCACCACAAATTCATTGTCATATTCTATGATTATTACATTCTAAGGCTCTTCCCGTAAAGTGTTTGCATCTGAATCTAAAAACATCATGACCTTCACCACATGGTGAAAAACTTATCACTCCAAAATGTTAATGTATTGCTATATATATTCATATTTATCCTTCATTTACAAATATCACTGTTATTGTTTTCCTCCCCAGAGGAGAAAGAATTTCATGGAAGTTTATTCTTAATATACAAACCTCATTAAATACATTTCCCTTTGACAATACTTATACTGGCATAAAACTCACTGTAGTACCTATTTATCACATCTGGAAGTATCAATTAGCAATGTGGTCTCCAAAATGTCTGCAATGGATCAGTATAAAAATGCAAATACTAAAAGATTAAATGCCACTACATCACAAACCTATAGGTACACTTTGAAATTCTAGGCTCACTTCCATTATAATACCATTCATGCCGGCATGCCAACGAATCTGGACACACCCTTTGACAAGTTTTCCATGAGACATGAATTCACCAGATCCTGTAAAGAAAAGAAAAAATATTTGGCACAAGACCCCCAAACAACAACCATTCCTAACACATTTGATAGTAACATAGCTTAATCATTACAAGAAACAATGAGCCCCATTATGACCTTGATTAATTAATTAATTAATATGAAACAGCAATTCCAGAATGCATAGCAAGTGTGATGTATAGGGTATTAACTATCTTCATGATAGCGGCAACTGTTCCTCTATGCCCCTCCCCCTATATTAATGCCCATAAATGACAGAAAATGTGTATAGATAATGTGAAATGTTGCAAATATTTGGTTTAAACACATAAACAATGGTGCATTATTTGCTAGAAAAATAAAGAAAATCAACAACCTAGTACTAGAAACGTCACGGTTTGGCAAACTTAGATACTGCTTATTCACTGGTTTAATAGTTACTAGCCGACATATAAAACAATGTTCCACATGACACAGTGTAATGCTTTTCAAAGCAAACTAATAACGGTACATTTATAAGCACTTCTACTTTGAATTTCATCTTGATTTCATTTTATCAAAATAATCCCTACAGCTTTGTTTTCCCCATACTTCATCTTCTTGAGGTAATTTTGTTATTTCTTTATTGATATGTGTAATTACTACTTCAATTTAAAAGCTATTTTGACCTTTGACCTGTAGAAATGTACATCACATTTCTTTTTACTAGAGTAGGACAACAACAAAAATGTAAACAGTATTTTAATCAGCATTTCAATTTGTACTCATTGAATTATATTCATAACAAGAGTGTAGATAATGCTACATATATTACTCTTTGCAGATGTAGCATCAATTTGTTTTGTCTGGCAATGTATGGTCAACAAGGGATCTAAAAGAATGTAGATGTTGTTAATAAATCATAATAAGATGAGGCAAATTCCACCGATACAAAATACAGTGTACTCCAAAATTATTCGCCGTACATTGCATTCAATCTAGAGTAATGTTTGATTCAGCTTTGAGCTATATATTTTGAAGATAATTTAGTAATGGAACACATATTCAATACTAATTTTGAGATGTAATATTTCACAGAGATATTAGTAAATTACTTTTGAAGGAAAGAGGGCATCTTTCCTCAACATCCTCCTCTTTGGACATCACCCAGCATCACCTCGTACTTCTAGTGTACCAGTTACTCTTTAGACTTTAGTTACTGCAGACCGATACCCCCATAATGACACATAGTCTTCAACACATGTTCTACACGCATTGTGAGTGTGTGACTAATGTCAACTGTGGGCAGGCAACTGTTTGTTCAAATTGTTAACCAAAGCAGACGAAGGGTTAATACAAAGCTTTTCCTTCAGGGCCCTGTTTCACGAAACTTCATATCAATTAACAGGTGTCACATTTATATCACAATTAGTTCTCAGCCAATCAAATGCAGTGATTTCAGTGGCTTGTAACAGTTATAGGAACTTGTTTTATGAAACAGGGGCCCGATCATGTTTCTATTTTCTCTCCACTCTTCCATATACTCATCAGTCTCGTACTCCTGGGATTCGACAAGAATATGTCGACAAAGAGAGCTACGTCACATTTGCATATGCATACCACCAGCTACTGCCCACAAGACCAACGATGTTGGTCTGGTGGATATTCTGAAAAGTTACCTGAGGATGACAAAAACGATGGTCTATGAGACTGGCATGAAGGTCTCACAGGCTTTCTGGTAACTTTACAGAGGGGCCATGAGATTGAACACTGTTACGGTAAGCCTCATTCAGATATGCTCTGATAAATTACGGTATGCCATTTTTTTTTTAATGCGCCAATGAACGAAAACTGTGTGCAACATAGGTCCTAAAAGTATTCCCCAAGTTCTGTGTTGCAAGATACAAAAACGTGAATCATATTACACTTACATCATCATTTGTTAAAATATAAATAACCTATGGTTTACTGCGTCACTTGTAAAAAAAATGCCCAATTTGGCCTTGTATGCCTCGATGCATTGTTGTTTATTTATTCTCAATAAAACCATTATCAATTCAATTCAATATCTTAACATGGCTTTTATGACATAGGCTTATGGTCACATGGGCTGGTTAGCCTGCATTCCATCATCTGGACAATAACGAGGTTTCACAGAAAAGATAAAATGTGTCATCAGTTGTTATATTCCTTACTGGTCCGACTGTAAGAAATCCTTTGACTACATCAGTTTTCCTACAAAGTGCACTGTATCTCATTTCCAGTCTGTAAGTTAGTGTAGCCCGAGGAAAACAATTGTAATAAGGAAGAATTAATATCAAAATAAGAAGCACAAAAGGAAAATGGAAAGTCAAGGCAAGCTAAAAACAATAGTCTAAGAAAACAAATATAACTGATTCTTTTATGCAGCATAATCATAACAAGTACATGTATACTAAAACCGAGCTTGTCTTTACAATATTAACAGTGAGAATAAATTGGGTGCTTCCATTATACAAGTATCATTTTGGTGAAAATTGAGATTTGATGGAGATTTCTTTTTTGTCCACAATTATTTTCATTTTACATATTTATATATTTATGTCTTTATAATCAACCATTCAAAACTGATCAGCACAAGATTGCCTTCAGCAGGGACTATTAAGTTACTATTGATCATTTTTTTAAATAAATTTCCTTCTGTAAAACCAAACAAGCTGATCTACCTTTTATTATATCTATATTCCATATTGCTACTCATTTTGTTCATTTTGAAGAAAAAAATAATGCAGTGTGTTTAAATACCGGTAATGCTTTTTTTTAGAATGACATCCAGTTCATCCAAAAAACAATAAGCAGTAAAAAGTACCCAGATACATTCTAATTGATAAGGAAGATCACTTCTGTAATTATCTGAAATGAGTATCTAAAGTAGTGTATTTGGTCACAATGATGCTTGTTTTTATATATTATTCTTTCTCTACTCAGAAAGGGAAAGGAAAAAAAAGATTTCAGAAGACATGATCTAACAATTAAGAGCTGCATCACAAACATGTACTTTACCAAAAGTATTGCCACTGGTTTAAAGTACTGAATGAATAATAAATTTGTTTCTAAAATATCTTTTCCTAGACCTTTCTCAATTAAATACATAATGGCATACTTTGCTATTAAAATGTAAGTTCAGTACACTATCTTTAAAATACACATGTATACTTAAAACACAAATGAATCTGTTAAGGCTTCTTCAGATATGCTGCGGGTCACCGCTGCAAAAAAAATGCCGCATATTTTAAAACATGCGTATGAATGGTAACCGCGCACAACAAGGGACGTGTGCGTAGTCACTGATCTCTGCGTTATAACATACAGAAACGTGAGGGGGTATTACACTTTACGTTTTCATTAACGAACCANTCTTATCTATCATGTTACTGTACATGAAATGTATTTGTAATTGTATTTGATGTAAATTTTTAATGATTTGGAAAAATAAAGCTCAACTAGAAGGCCGGTGTGAAAGACATCAACCAAACAGTATCGGGTTTCCAAATAATACAAGGCTTGTACAATGCCACAGAACTTAACAAATGTTGAAACACTAACATAGAGAGTAGTGAAGGTCACATCTAGGACAATCGGTGAAGAAAACATGAAGAGATATGTATCAACTCTGCAACCCATGATATCATGATGTAATATGGTAAAACGTTACATTTCTATTTACACGTTACACACTTATAGTTTTTCAGATGCCTTATATTCTTGCAAGATGAACGTGGGCGGGAGGATCTTGGAGAAAGTGTGAGAGAAAGTTGTACAAATGTTTAAATCTTGAACTGCATTTAAATGTAAACATGGATATGCTCGCAGTACTTTGCATAAACTTCTACATGTGTCAAAACCCAAATTATAAATGTAATTGCATTTGATCTTCAAACCTCAATACTACATTTTTACCATAGAGAGTGCATGGATCTCTTATTACCAAAATATACTGTTTATTTTTTGTAGCAAAATGTAATAAATTAGAAGACTTGAGCTGTTTATCTAAAAGCTTCAGAAAGCTTCAAAATGCCCTTGTACAAACCTCTTCTCCGTATATTCTTTTGACAAGCTGGGGTGTCACAGTCCGGTACCCAGTGGTCTACCTGCTCGAGTGAGAGTTCAAAGGTCACAGGGTCAAGCCCCAGCATGGTTCTTATGTCTTTAAGGAAAGCATTCTATCTGCATTGCTCCTGTCCACCAATGTGCCTAGTAATGGGTATCTGGTAGGATGTGTCATTATAGTTGGATCAATACGTGGAAGCCAGCTGAAATGCTCCCCACGGAGTGGAGAGCGTGCACTGTACAGAGCAGAATCATACTTGTGTCCAGTGTCAAGGGTTATAATAATACTGTAAGCCTTTGGTCTCTCTAACATTTGAATGGGTACGGTGCTTTATAAGAAGCAATTGGTAAAATGCTTTTAATAGTGACCACCTGTCTACAAAGACCACATTTTTTGTTTTCCTTGAAAATGGTTCCTCATTGAAACGCGTACCCAGTAGTAAAGGAACCTGTCTACAAAGACCACTTTTTGTGTTTCCTTGGGCGGCCGCTCGCTATAGACAGGTTTGACTGTATCAAGTTCAGATGGATACGCAACATAATCCCAGAGTCACGTGACGTCCGTCTTTAATCATTCCAGTGTAATATCATAGTGGTAATTTATCTTCATTTGCCCATCTCGACCCGGGTGTGGGTGGGTACGTGGTAGGATCGTCCCTTGAGATGCACCGTGTGCTGACCAATGCTTGCCACAGCCGATACAGGGGTCATAAATTAAATGAGTAATTTGGAAGCATGTAGAGACTCCACTGCCTGAACCAGAACTTTTTTTTTTAAACTGCATCTTTACTTCACAACTGCAAGATTTTGTCACAAAATGCAAAGACACTGACTGCAAGCCAATTGAATAAATACACCACACCACCAAAAACAAGAATTTGGGCAAAAATCTGCAAAAATGCCTCAAGATCCCATCTTTCCTCCATGACAGCATGCAAATGGACTCGTGATCTAACAGAGTTGAAATAACAATGTATACAGCATACATGCGTATGTTGCATGATGACTGATTAAAGGTGTCTTCGTTGCTCCAATGAGAAAAAGTTATAAAAGTGCTTCTGTATTGAAAATGCAATACGTCTCACAGTGAGTTACACATATATCTCTTCGAGTGATTTGTGTCATTCAAAGAGTGTGGGACAGCTTTCCACAAAAGTCCACACAGTTTGAGCTGTTCCTGTATGTTCATTGTATGTATCCTTCAACAAAGTAGAGCATTGTTCAAACCACAAGCTTCCCAACTATAAAGCATGGTTGAAAATTCACCATTTATCCATCAGAAAAACATCTCTCACTACTGATCATGGTCTGCCGATCGTCTAGCTCACTGTTCATCAAAAATGCTATAGAGGGGGAAGGGAGGGGGGGGGATGGGGGAGGTCATCTCATTTCTTGAGGGTACCGCCATCGTTGTTCTTCGGCCTTTAACTCTCCTCCCTGTTCTGCGACAAATCCTTGAGCGCCTTCGTCTTCTCCATATCCAAATGGATATACTCCACCTGATCTTTGGGCGAGGTTGGCTTGGGTGGGCGTGGCAGGGTCGCAGGGCTGTCGCTGTCGTGATCCAGCTCCAAGTACTCCACCGTGTGGCTGCGTGGTGGGAGGGTGGGCGAGGCGTGGGCGTGGATGGTGGAGTCGATGCTGCCATGACGGGTCTGAAATTGATGAGACTGGTTTGTCATATTGTGGCCAAGGCGGCGATTAAGTTGTTATTTTTAGGGGGATGAGGAAGAAAGAAGAGAGAGAGAGATGAGATGAACACTTTGTCAGTTTGATTGTACCATTGCAAGATGAGTATCACTGTTACATTACTCGCAAATTTTGTGTTTGTTGAGAGCCAGAAGGGCGTTGACTATGTATTAAAGGAACAGGTGTTAACGCCCTTCTGATTCTTAGAAGACAATTCAATGTCATGTTTTGCAGTGCTTTTATCTGTTATGCAATAATATTTTATTACAATGTGTCATGCAAACTCTGATCCAATGTGCTTGTGAAATCTTCTATTTTTTTCTTTTTGGGGGTGGTGACATTTAAATCAAAATCAAATCAAATAATATAGTGTGGGCTAGGAGTTAAAGTGTGCTTTTAGCATAGTTTTCTAGTAATTCTACCTGAAAAAATTGTACATGTTAATTCTAGACATTTCCAATTATCAACTTCTGGAAGGGGGTAGGGGGAGGGGGAAACAGGATATTATTCTCGGCTTTATTCTTTTTGCAAATTCAGTATCAGTCTATGGTAACATTGGGTTTCTTTGATTCTGTGTATCAAGCCTGATATCTGAAAAGGGGGGGGGGGGCAAAACAAATAAATTGGAAAGGGACATATTGATCAATCTACAAAATGGAACTACTTTTAATACACAGGTGGGCGGGGAGGTAAGCAGTGAATCTTGCAGTGGTACAATGCAAACAAACAAAAAAGAAAAAATAAGGAAAACAAAGATGAAATGGAAAGTGCAAGGTTAGGAAATGTACAGAGAGGGAACAGAGGTAACGTATTCCATGCAGTGGTTCTACAAAACGAAATTCAAAATTAGTTTCAAATAAAGTTAAAATTCTTCTTTACTCTACATGTGATGTAAATTTAGAAGCAAATTAAGACATATGAAAGAAATCTTCCTGGTCATTGTGTTAGCTATAGTAGTCATAAGGAACTACCTGTAGACTATAGAAAGAATTGGTCTAAAAAAATAATAATCCAGAACCGTTCCAGGTTGCAGTACCACATCACATCATTAATCAAATAGATTATAAAGCTTCAATAAATAAGACTTGGTCAAAAGCAGAGCCTACTTTGACAAATGCACACAGAAAATCTCTTTGTATCCAATCATATACTCTGTCAATTGTGTCAATTGACATAATATTGTGTCAATTAATATTAATTTCTTACCCAACTTTATTCATAGAATGTTAAATATGAATTCAACTCTATTTGAACTTCATTTTCCGAAAGAGCATCAAAAATAATTTCCAAATGTCGAAAACCAATTGAATATGTTATTAAGTATTGGCTGAGATATGACCATCCAAATAAATAGATTTCAATAGGAAATCACTGTTATTTTGCTCTGGTTTATATCATTATGAACTAGAGCAAAATAACAGTGATTTCCTATTGAAATCTATTTTTATTTGGATGGTCATATCTCAGCCAAACCTTAACATATTCAGTTAGTTTTCAACATTATTTTTGATGCTCTTTCAGAAAATGAAGTTTAAATTGAGAAATTCTTCAAAAAGATTTGTATGATGTCACAGCTTCTGTGACAAAATATAGACAAAATAAAAAATTGACCTCATACCAGTCATAGAAGTAAATAAAAAAGGTGATTTGTTTAGTTTTTTATGGTGCTATACGTCTTACTGCATTGAATGCTTCATTAAAAGGTGTTGCCAAATTGTAAAACTTATATGAATTATTGCTGTGACAACAGTATTAAAGTGTGCTCTAACATCAGAACGGTTTTGCAAATGGCAAATAACTATCACATTGCAGCATAATAGTTTATTTCTTTTCACTTCATAGAATCACAATTGTCTAGCTTAACAATTCAGTCTCTACAATATATGATTATTGGTACCATTTCATTTTCCAATACCCTGTTTATAAGTGACATGGAAAAAATGCAGATGTTACTGTCGTTGCCGAGCTGTTCTTATCATTATCACCATTATGCCATTTTATGTTTTTCTGGTGTTACTCTTCAATGGAATGTGGAAAAGAAAACTTGAATTTGAACCAGTGTTGTCACTGTCCTTGTTATTGTCCTGTTTCTCATCATTGTCAATGTCGTCATTGTCAATGTCGTCATCGTCACTGTCGTCATCATCACTGTCCTTGTCAGTGTCGTCATCGTCACTGTCGTCATTGTCACTGCCGTCATCGTCACTGTCCTTGTCACTGTCACTGTTAGTGTCATCAGTCATTGTCCTCTCCATCATCATCATCGTTACCGTCTTCGTCATCATCTTCATCCTTGTCATCATCATCGTCCCATACTCACCTCTCTTCTGGGTTTGGTGTGAGGAGCCGGGTTGGGGAAGACGTTGGATTCGTCCATCAACGGAAGAAAGGAGTCAGTGTCATTGTCATCATTATAGTCAACGTCACTGTCGTTATCAATGTCATCATCATGGTCTTCTACTTCGTCATCATCATCATTTTCATTATCACCATCAGCGTCATCTTCATAGTCCCATTCTCACCTCTCTTCTTGGTTTGGTGTTAGGAGCTGGGTCGGGGAAGATGTAGGATTCGTCCATCAACGGAAGAATGGAGTCAGTGTCATTGTCATCATTATAGTCAACGTCACTGTTGTCATCATTATAGTCAACGTCACTGTCATTATCAATGTCATCATCATCACCGTCATCTTCATCGTCCCATACTCACCTCTATTCTGGGTTTGGTGTTAGGAGCCGGGTCGGCGAAGACGTAGGATTCTTCCATCGATGGAGGGATGGAGTAGGAATCGTGGTCCGTGTGAGAGCCACTCGAAGAATGCACGCTTCTGTGTGGGCGAGGCGGGGTGCCCTGGAAACCTGCAGGCTCTCTGTGACTGTGTCTGGACATAAGGAGACAAGAAGAGAATGAAAGTCACTGCTGTATAGATGCTTTACTCAAAACAAATATATTTTGATGTTGTAGATTCAAGATTGTCATGTAACACCCTTGTCTGGATAAACATGTAATGCAATGGATGAGAAGTAAAAAAGGGGAAGTGCTCCACTGCCTACTCAAAATAAATCTTGTCTTGTGTCAATTTTGTTCCATTGCCATGCAATACAAAGATTAATACCCTGTTATATGAAATAGAATATTGCTGTCTACCCACACAGATAAAAAAAAAAGTAATGACATTTTGTCTCATAAAGAAATCATCTTATGTTACAAAAAATACTAATTGATATTTTTTTATAGCATGCACAAATATATCCACAATGAGATAATGGCTCCAATATTAGCCAGGCTCTACTAGGCTACTGTTCTCAGCATTCAAGGAATTCCTTCCTACCAGTACCCATTTAACACCTGGGTGGAGAGTGGCACTTAGACTAATATTTTGAGGTTAAATTATAGAACTGCCAAAACGATCTTAGAAACTGTCGCAACAAGATAAGTTAATGTATGCTCTCACGAAATGAGTATAACCCAATACAAGCTCTCGATTAATTGTTTCAAAATATATGATTTGGAGTGTTTTAACATTTGCCATTATCACTTAGCTTTCTCACAATCATTTAGGATTCCTTTGTTTTTTTATGGGTATTGATGTACTACTATGCTTTAAATAACTATTGGCTAATAGGACAACAGCACCGTGGCACCTAGAAACATGGTGCCTAGACACATAGTACTAGCCATTTTAAAAATTCACCTTATTATTATTATTATTAATATTATTTCATTTGCTGGTAATAAACTCAGCAAGGTGCATGTATGAATGAAAATCAAGATTTGTCAATGCAGCCAAATAGTATTTTACAGCCCCTGTATCATGTCACATGACTAGCTCAAAGATGAGGTGGCATAACCATAAACATTAGGTGTGATTTGGCTCTTTCTGGTGTCACCTGATCTATTTAAGTAAACACTATTTCCAGTTTGGGGTTAACCCATTACAATAGGCCTGTCCTCATCAGACCAAAGTTGCAAAATAACCCACTTTTTTAACTAGCCCACTCTAAAACTAGCCAGCTAATTTGCAGCAACATCAGCCCGCAGTTGCAATTAGTGGGGTATTTGGTTAAGAAAATATCCCGAGAAATCTTGGTCTTGTTCCCAAAATATCCCGCTATTTGGGAAGCAGTGAGTTTGTGATGAGCGATACGGTCTGGTGAGGATGCAATTTTGAGCTTTGGGAAAATATCGAGAGTCTAAAAATAGCGGGTTATTTGGCAAACTCAAGCTGATGAAGACAGGCCTCATTAGAGTAAATATGCTTGCGTTGTGTCCAAGTCACTGGAGTATGAAATCCAGGTATGTGAAATGACAACCTGCCTCATATATCTTCACACAGGCAACCTAAATAACCCTTATCAATAAAAAATTTAAAAAACACATCTCAAGCATGAATAGAGAAAAACAATACATAGAACATCTGACTGGCTGCAGATTGACATGAAATGAAAGAACTTCAAATATAATTTGAAAGAAAAAAAAAAAAGGAAATGCACGATCAAATATTTATAAGTTTATATGAATTTGCCTGGATGAATGGTATGTTTTTCTGCATTCTGCTTCCTCTTTGACATTTGTAATGTTTTTCTTGTCGCAATACCTTGGCTGTAGGGGAAATCCCTACTGCTTGCATAAACAGCAGCAAATACATGATTGCACAACTAGTGCAAACCATGTCACAACTGTCTCAAATCGTTTTTGTTTTTTTTTGTTTTTTTGTAGTTGCAGGGATTAGAAGATAATGGTTGGTTTAATCACTTGAATTAGCCCAAAAAGGAACAGATAATTTGTTAAAGCTTTGTATGTACTAGTATGTAATCTGAAGCCTGAAAGGCCTTAGATGACATAAAACACCAAAGGCTTTATTACTGAAAAGGTGTGATGTCTCAGTGATACAGCAGTGTTCTTGGGACTGGGATATACCAGTTTCAGACCGAGTTAATGCCCTTTTTTAAGTCCCTAAGATAGGCCTCAAAGCTGTAGGTCCCTTGGGTGCTCATCTACAAGCCAATTTTAGCAGTCAGGTAAAAAACATCTCAAAATCAAAGTATATATATCTGGTGCCGGCTTTACAGCACATAGCTATATTTGTCTTTTCTAAATGATACTCCCCCCCCCTTCCTTTAAAAAAAAATAAAACAATACCATACCTTAATGGCCAATTTCATAAGAATATATTCCTTCATGAGTAAATCACCTCTGCTCTACATCCTTAAATCATTTTTCAAATCATGTTTCTTCTTCACAGAGCTCAGTTTATTGAAAGGTCATTTCAGTGATATCCTTAAAATATCATCACATGTACATGTTTTGGGGTGTGTTTTTTTCCCTTCATCTTGACCTACAAATGCACATACACCAAATATTGAAGCACTGAAATACGCTGTCTGTTGAGAGCCAGATAGGTGTTAATTCTCACAGAGTCCAGTAATGCCATTCTGGCTCTGAAAGATATACCTAGGTATATGATTTTAAGCTGTTAAGAAAAATGTCCAATCATCATATTGCCAAATGTTGGACTTTGAAAGGGCTAGGTACAGGGTAATAATAAAATATCATGACCCGATAGCATTTAACCTTACAATTCAAACATCACAGAATGTACT
>BEXV01000840.1:49597-62011 GCA_003118195.1 Hemicentrotus pulcherrimus | reverse complement strand
TGTATGTTAAGCTTTAGAATCTCCGATCATTTTTCATATACAAACAATTTCTAAATTAATCTTTGAAAGTTACAAGTTTCACTTCTTTGTCACTAAGCACCAGCAAGTCCAGTATAAAAGAATAAGTTCAATAAACATCCTGCACACGTAAAGAAAGTTGGGTTGGCAAATTCCTACACCAGAAAAGTCCTGAAAATTCACAAACCTGCAAGATAAAAACTGTTCCTAAGCGATTCAAATTGACAATGGTGCCATATATACACGTGCATTAGAAAGCAAAAAAACAAAAAACAAAGAGCAAAGCAAGAGATAATCAACATATTATACTAACAGACAAAACAAAAACCTGGAGAGTAAAACTAACAGACAAAATGTAACGCATCATTCAGAAAGTTGTTCATATCATATAATCCAATGCACATCACTATCAAGAGAAAGACAGGCAAACAAGAACCATCAGAAGACTCTTACAAAGACCGACAAAGACCGGCTTGTACCAGTTATATTGTGCAATGCATTGTTGAAGCTCAATCTGGTTTCAATGTTAATGACCTTTGACCTCACAACAAACCAAACAAAACTACTCTGTTTACATTTGAGAGGAGTAAAAGATCTCTGTGTCTGAGATCTGCATAGAGTGTAGTGCCAAATATCAATACAATTGAAAGCTTTATCAAGTACACATGTACCGCTAGCAATGAATTAATCTTGTTTTCTATTGACTTTTCATGCATCAGTTCTCATGGGCGATCAAATCCATTCTTTGCATACATTGAATGGCACTGGTTCTGAAATGTATTGCGCTGCGATTATGTAGCTCATCTTGTACAGGTGAAGCATGACACAACTGCCTTATTTAATTTAATGCAGGCTTAGACTTTGTCACATATACTTGTATTAAAGCCTGTCTTCACTAGTGTGGCCAGGAGGGATTAGACCTCCCTGCGTGGTCACTGGCAGGGGGGTATCTCATCAAATCAGCTCTCATTTAACATTAGAAAAAGGGGACCATGGGGGATCACAGGTACCGCTTAGGCATTGTCGGCTGTATAGAGGACGCAAGTAGCTTTGTTGGTGTACACAAAAGCCTACACAGTGGACTGTGGATGGGTGTTCAGGGATAACGAGTGCACCGCTACCCTTGAAGTATTAAACACATAGACTGTGGATCCCCTCCTTTCTTAAATAAATATATGTATGTTAGGCCTGAGTTATTTCGATTTGTAAACCAAGCCCAGATCAACTGTCCCTGATTCAATTTCTTTCATCCCCAACACCAATCTTCTCATGTGGGACAACAATATAGTTTTGCCATCCACTTTGAACATACCTTTTGCCGGTTAGAAATATGGCCAGAAATTCATCTGTTTTCCATAACTTACTTTTACACCAGGTGAAATTTCTTGCCACAGTTCATTGTCCTATAAGATATATTAGTATTCCTTCATTTAACAACTATCTATTCTTGGAGTCCTATCTTTAAAAGTCCACTTTGCTTTCAAAAAAGTGAATTTCTCCTCGTGTTATTGATCCTCCGTGTCATGGGCTCATGTTAGTGAATGCAAATTTATGAGCACTATGGTGCACATAATCCACAGGTTTGAGAAGGATAAACACTAGGAGAAATTCACTATTTTTAAAGTTGGGAAAAAAGTTGATCATCATCATCATCATCATTATTGTTGATGTCTCATCAGCCGTTTCTTGACAGAGTTTAAATACAGTCAAACCTGCTTTAGTGACCACCTGTCTACAAAGACCACCTGTCTACAAAGGCCACATTTGTTGTTTCCCTTGGAAATGGTTTCTCATTGAATCATGTACTAAAGGAACCTGTCTACAAAGACCACCTGTCTACAAAGGCCACTTTTTTTGTTTCCCTTGGGCGGTCGCTATAGACAGGTTTGACTGTACCTTGATGGTCTCTTGCTGAAGCTCTTGGTGCGAAGGTTCTGGACTGGGAAGTCTTGTGGAAGCTCGGGACCCGTAGCGTAGAACGATCCTTCCATTCCCAGCGTCTCTGGGTTTAAAATAGCTAAGAACAAACAGACAAACATACGTAAATAATGATGATTATACTCTCTTCTTGTAAACAGCGCATACATGTATGATAATCATCGTGATGTATTTCCAAAGAGGTTGGAAAACTGTTACCCTGGACCATTGCTCTGGCTCTGGCTCTCAAACCATTTTTAATGTACAATATATTGCCAGATTAATCCTACCATATTCAATCTCTATACTACACCAGGGGAGTGTTTCACAAAGACTAAGATCGACTTAAATTTGGACTTAACTACATGTATGGCAGGCCATTCATGCCACTGGTTGCTCTCACCACTTGGTCTCTCAATGATCTTTAGATAATATTTTTTTCCTTCAATAATGAACTATCAAAAAATGTAAATTCAGTAGACTTTTGACAACTATTGGTATTTCTCTTGAGAAACCCAATGCCAGGAATGGATAGAGGAACCAGTGGCATGAACGGCCAATCATACCGTAGTTAAGTCCAACGTAAAGTCAATCTTAGTCTTTGTGAAACACCATACTGGATTGAGAGTGGCAGCAAGGATTAATGTCACGCCTATGGGAAATAGCATTGGTCAAGGATTCCACATTTCAAGATGTGCAATAGCTCAAAATTTCACAAAATCAATGTGCTTCCATCCAACTGATTGAAAATAGATTGAGAGTAAATTTGAATTAATACACCTCAAATGACAAAGTTTTTAAAAAAAGGAAGTAAATAACAATTGTAACCTGAATTTTGTAAGTGGCCATTGATGCAGTTAGTATAAGGATGTTGCCTTTCGACATCAAATTCATCAAGCTTTAGGTGTATTAAAATATTCGAATACTGCAGGGAAAGAAAGGTTAAAACATACTTGAGTCGGTACTCCTGGGCTTATTCCTCCTGTCAATAGGGGGCGGCAGACTATCTCCGCTGGTCGTGGACGAGATGCTGATCATGGAGCTGGTGCTCTGGCGCGGTGGCCTGCGAGGTACCACCGGAGCTGAGGAATTCATCAGGGTGTACATCTCAGGGCTTCCCTCGTTCTGGCTCTGCATGTGCATGTAGCTCTCCTCCGTGATGGGGGCCCCTAGTCCACCCTTTGGGGTCTCGCTGCTTCCTAAAAGATTTCAACATGAGATCCATGATACAGCTAAACCCCTCAAAAAAAGTTTAGAACCTCAAGTTTGACTGATTATATCTCTCTTGTTATGGCATGATAATAGCCATCTTTAGTATCAATATAATATACATGTATACGCCTACTGCTCGGAAACAGGCTTAGCACAGAACATTCCTGAAAAACATACACACATTCACTTTGACTTTTTGTTTTAAAAAAAAAATAACTAAAATGAGAAATTGTAAATTTCTTTTATTATTAAGTGGTAAAATCAAAAACAAATACACAACAATTACATAAAAATAGAAAACATCTTCTGCTCTCAACAATCTTGGTTGTTCATTTCCCTTGTTGTTTTCTTGAGTGTCTTTTTGCTCGCCGTTGACAGATTTGACTAATCCTCCTATCATCTACTTTGCGGCAAAGTAGAATCAATAGAAATAGAAAGTGTATTTATTGTTCTTTAAAATGACACCCGTTTTGTTATGATTTTTTCGTCATGGAATGTGCATTACATCAAAATAAGGGGCAGGGTCAAAGGTGGTAAGTTGCAGCAGGCACTGCTCTATGTGCATTCTTCTTCCTTTGAAGACTGTATGAGGGCTGCTGTGTAGCGGTAGTGCACTGCATATTAAACAATACCAGTGCTTACCAGTGCATTTTGCAACTTTTCACTTTCTACCCCGCCCCTTCTTCTGATGTACTGCTCACTCCATGGCTGCAACATTATAACATAAATGGTATCATTTTAAAGAAGAATAATCATATTTTCTAATGATACTACACAAACTGATAATTATCCCATGACGAGACAGATATAATTGATCAAACTTCAGTTTCCATAAATAAATTATGGGGGGTTCTGTTGCTGAAATTTTTTGGTACCATAACAATTTTTTTATTAAAGGTTGTTTAAACATGATTAGCAATTAGGCATTGAAATGGATTTAATATTGAAATGGATTTAATATTGAAAGGGAATTTCAAGCCTTCAAGGTCTATCACTACGCATTTATGGGTATTTTTAATCTCCATCAACCCATTGATGGTAGCTACAAGTAGCAACGTATTAAATTATGACTATCACAATGTCATTGCGTAGTCAAACTGAGTGGTTCCTGTACTGAACTTTAATAGATATATATGCTCATTAAGATCATTTATGTTTATTGGATATTCATGTGTGTATGTATACAGTTAAGTTTCATATTAAGGTGCTTTATAGGCTATGTTATAATGCCAGTCCTCAATAGCATGGTACTCATGATCCTTGAGCCGTGAGGGATGTAAATCTGCAAAAATCTTTGCTCACAGTTGAAGCACGAACATACAGACGACTCAAGTGTGTACAGTAGAATTACAGTAAATCAATGTAAAACATGCTATGAGTAGATTGCTTTTGTCAAGGTTGGATGGAAAGTGAAAGGAATCTATTAAGAAATTGTGGGTTTTTCTAATCCTGCACAAGTGGTTGACCAAAACAATTGAAAAATAATGACAGTTATGATCTTTATGTGGTTTAAATCAGTATTTTACTTAGCATTTATCTTGGCCAAGTAATATGTCTTAAGGGGAAGTTCACCCTGATATAGAGTTGGTTTTAATAGAAGCAGAAACACTGTGAGAAACATGTACAGTACTCTAGTAAGTGAAAATTTAAGCAAAAACCTATTTAAAACAATAAAATGTTATGAATATTTAAAAGTGCTATCACTTAAACACAAATTCGCAACTCTGTGACATATTCCTGACATACTGTAAGTGTTTAATTGAATACCAGCCCTGTTCTAATACGTCACACATCAAGCTGACGACAAGTCTGAAAACAAACATGTTATCCTTCCATAATAATTTTAAGAACTATTTTGGATAAGGTGTCTACTTTACCTTGCATGGCCATATAACTCCCTGGTGGAGGCTGACCGTTCATGGTTCCAGACTGTCCATTCTGGAAACCCATGGCTGGAAAGGTTGCTCTGGAGCCAGCGGACACAGTATTCGACCTCATGGGAAGATAGCCTTTGGGATTGAAAGAAGAGTTCGGTCTTGCCATGGCATTGGCTGTAGTACCAGCTCGCTTGGTGTTCACATACTTGACGGGAGGCTGTATCACCTGGTCCATCCACATATGCTGGTGGTTGCCCATGCTCGGAGGATTCTTTGTCTCGATGCTCGTCAGTCTCCGCCTCATTTCGTTGGGCGAGAAGCGATGGTTGGGTGGCATGGGCGCGACGTAAGTTTCATCGACGCTGGGTGGGGGCGTGGAGGGGCACATAGTCAATGGTTTTGCTGGGCGGGGTGGGGCCTCCATGGCCGTGGACGAGGGACCCAAATCCTTGAAGACACTACCAAAGGAAGAGTTTGATCCGATGGAAGCATTCAGATCCATTGCAGGGACAGGATCGTACGTCGAATGTTCCAGATCACCGTTTGTAAATGACTGATTGGCATTCTGTTGAGAGATCTCCTCAAATGACTTAGCCAAGTTGTCGGTTGATTTACTGATCTGTTCCGTATTTTTAAGATGTGAGGGGATTTTCTGCATAGGTGTCTTCTGCATGGGACTAGGTAAGAGATCATATGTGCTATCAAACTGCGGTGACGTAGGTGGAATATCATACAAAGTGTCTGTTTCAGCTTCCAAACTTGATCTAGAAGGGGGTACCTGATAGATGTCTTCTGTGACAGGCGGAGGCGGTCTTGGTGGAGGAACCTCGTAATTTGATTGGGGAACATTACTCTCCACCGACTCGAAACCGCTCGATCTCCTGTCGTTAAAACTCGGGACTAAGTCGTAATTCTGTCCCGGTACCAACTCATCAGAGTTTGAAAACGAGCCCCTGTTGCTGGATGCTAATGATATCTGCCTATCAAACTTAAAGCTTGTTGGATCCTTGCTCGCTGGCACTACCTTGTAAACAGACTCTTCAGTTGTTCCTGAAGGTCGCACAGGTACGGGAGGAGCATCCTCTGTTATCCTTACCGGAGGAAAATCATAGATATCCACCATGATTCCTCCATCAATCTGAGACGTTGGTCTGGAGTCCGGTGGGGAAGGTGCCGAGTCACTAGGGGCACTGCTGGAGGAGCTGCTCATTGTATCGGAACTCTTTGGATGTCCGGCTTGCAGCGCATGCTGCGGAAGTGTTGCCTTTGCATTCAGCTTGGGTGGCAGACCATTGCTTGATGGCCCTGTCTCACATTCAGCGATATCAATGTAGGATTCATTGCCATTGGTAAGAGGAGGCTGTGTGGTAGTAGTGGTAGGAGGGGATCCCTTATTGAGGGGCGTCTCGGCAAATCTTGCGGGAGAGCCTGGGCCATCTGTTTGATCCGAGACATTCGATACTGTCAAAGAAACAACAGAGAGAAAAGAATCAGCTTACAATATTCTACACTATGGTAGCTCTAATAGGAAAAGAATACTGTGTCTAATAATACACTGCATGCATAGCTCTATGAAAAAAAGAACATAGTCTTCACCAAGGCACATGCATTGCAAATTGCAAATCATTTGTAACTCAAAATTTCATTAATTTTAGAATCATTTTCCCGCCTTTTACACCTTTATTGTTATGTATATGATGTCTTTTCCCTCAACTAATTAGGGATATTTTACTCATTTGAAAGTTCTGTTCCATAGATTCACTGATTTCTAATCAAATTCTAGCTGACTTGTAAGATTTCTATTTATTGCAGTCAAGTCATAGAATTATTGACGTAAGAGGAAATCAATGCACAATAAAGATAATGCTTGTGTACTAAAGTCAACTAAAGGAAGCAAGAACAGCAAGTGGACTTTGCATATTCTTTAAAGCTCACCGGGACTGAAAATATAGAAAAGATTGACGGCATGGTTTTATAACCGGCAAGCCGTGATAAGAAGTTTTCATGTTGGCTAAACTTCCTCTTCGGGTACAAAGACTTCCTTCTAATCCACAATGGTGCTATCATTACATGTTTGTATTATGTTCATCATCACCTCTGTTGAGTTTGATCAAAGGAAGTACATGTATGTTTAACAATACATTAAAGAGAATACAGAGAAGAAAAATAACTATACCCATGCATACAAATTCTTTGGTATCCTCGTTATAGATGTGGAGGTTTTTCAACAAGAACTGTGGCATATTTCTAATATTTTATTACACCACTATGATATATGTTTACCTTGTAAAGTGTGAACTCCATGTAATTCAGCCATTGGGCTGCAATGTTGAATTCTTTTGATACCAAAACTACAACAACTACTACTACTACTACTACTACTACTACTACTACTACTACTACTACTACTACTACTACATGTGCACAATAATCACCCATTGCCAAGGCAGTCAAAACACTAAAGTTTGCCAAACAGTGATTGTTATTGTTTTTTGTTTGTACTGACCAGTGTTGCTGATTAGAGCTTATTAAGTTCAAGGTAGGGATTCTAATTCAAATATTTGGGTACCTTTTATCAGTGACCTTGGCTTAGGGGTCACCTTTAAAAATCAAAGTCGATGCAATCTGTACTTTGAAAGAGGATTGCATGATAAATCTTTGTTTATTCTTAATTTGTGGTTGTCACTTCCCGATTAGAATAAACACAATGGGGGTTAATATATGCCCCCCCCCCCCAAAAAAAAAAAAAAAATTGCTCCACAGTGATTGGAACATCAAGATAACCAATACAAACAAACATGGAGAGGAAAGGTTTCTCAACGTGACATACTTCCGGCAAATTGGGCAATTTTTTCTAAAATCCATTAACAATGTACAAAACCCACTCTGACAACAATAGAAGATAACTTCTGTCGTATTCAATGAACCTGCATTGTGGGGGTCTAAAATGCTCTATCATTTCTTTTTCAAAACAATTTAAGATAGATAAATGCCAACTTTAACCATCTTTTTAGCATTTGTATTATTCGGCAAGTTCTTGAAATTGTTATGAATTTGATTACTAAAAACCTCAGAATACACATTTAGCTCAATCATCCTTATACACAATCAACCTTTCTGTAAATGGCCTTCAGATCCAGACCCTCCATTTTAAAACAATGTTTGACCACAATATCTGACCACTCACATCAATTTTAAAAAGATAAACCATATTCTAAACAAAAGAAAGGGAAGGATCACTTCTTAATCACTACTATGTATTACACAATTTATCAAGCACTGACTTCTGAGCTGAAACTCAATTTCCGCAAGATCATACAATATAATCCCACTTTCGTTCAAGGAAATTTACTGCACTTCAAAAAAGCCATGTATTCATGGTACTTATGAAGGGGATTTCCCCCTAGAAAGTTTCTAGTCACCATGAGACCTCAATAATTGAAAGAACATGTTTCGTTCATATTTTTTTCTGCCCAAGCAAAAGGAAATTGAATACATAGGAAAAAGAAAGAAGCCAAAATTGCAAAATGTATGTTCTTTTTTGAAAATGTCGCCATATGTTGCAGCCCTCCTACATACATGTACATGTACATGTAAAATATTCCCCAATGGATTTAAAACACAAAATCAAAGCATTATAAATCAATTCATTGCTTGATGACATTAGGCTTCCTACAGCCTGTTTGCAGACTTGGTATCACAGCTTTCCTAGGGGGACATTTTAATCGGGTACTTACATGTAGCTTATTTCTCAACTTTTCCATACCTTTTTCATAAAACAAATAATTCATGTTTTGAAGCTCATACATCGGCGATAGGCACTGTGCTTGCTTATTAAAGTTACAATGACACGGACGGACAATGAATTTATAAAGTCTTGTTCATTATCTGGCATGTGACTCAACTTGCACGCAGTGCATATCGCGAGTATGCACTCGCAAACATGAATTATTTGTATAGTACTAACAAAGGTCTATCTGTGGTCATTAATATCAATAATATGGAGTTGAAGGCAGGTCACAATTTGCTTTTAAAACTAGTCACCTACTACTCTAGAATCTGCAATGTGGCAATGACTTATTGAACTTGATGGCATCCAATAGGAAATTATGACATGGTTAGAAACCTGATTTATTTTGCTAAGATTTTTTTTAAAAAGTATCGGTATGTTAATCAGTCAAAACGTTATATAGGATATATTTGATGTTTTATGTTGGTATCTTTGAATTACCCATGGTCATTATTATCAGTAATGATTAAAGAGTTGAATGCAGGTCACAATGTGCTTCTAAAAGTATTCACACTCTAGAGAATCTACTGTTAAATCTGCACTGTGGCAATGAAATATTGAACTTGGTGGCTTCGAGTAGGAGTTTATGATCGGACATGGTTTGAACCCTGATTCATCTTGCTGAGATTTATAAATGTATATTGATCAGTCAAAACCTTATTCAGAATATATTTGATGTTTTATGTTGGAATCATTGAATCGTTTCATTGAAAATGGACCAAAGATTCATTTCTTGCTTGTACTCAAATACAACTGACTTTCAAAGGTCATGACATTTTATTCTTCTCCCACTATAAACATATAACTAACAGATCAGAGAAAATGAATGAAGTATAGGACTGTTTATCGGAACTGAGAGTGTCAGTAATTCGCAAAACCCAAAGTGTAGCACTTATTCATGCAATAAACAGGACTGCAGTTGTGTCTGTTGCAAATCAATTAAGTTGTGTTCTCTTCGCTCTGACAGCATTTGCTGTGTTGCTCCAGGCTTTATTTTGCCAAAGACAAATGTTTTGTTTGGTCGGAAGACACATGCTCCAACAATTGCTCTAATGTCCCAAACTATTAAACCAAGTTCCAAACTTCAATCTACTACACAACACCTTTCTAAAACCATAACCCTAAACTTAACCTGAAAAACGAAAATGCAACCCTAACCCTAGACAGAAATAACCGTCTGGTATGGGTCATTCTTTAATAAAATTGACATTTATCAACATTCCTCATGAGGAGACAGATGTAATCTCAGCTGAACAACCTTTGATATCAGAGACTGAAGCTTTCGATCTACCCTAACCCTAACTTTATATCTTTGGTGAAATAAAGTCGGAAGCAATTGTTGCCGAAGCATATGTCTTAAGTGGCATGACCAATTTGGCCAACTCCTGTAGGTTGGCCATACTTACTGGTGTCCTCCGACTGGAAGCCACAGGCGGTACAGATACTGTGCACCCAACGCAACATCTCGTCTTCTGTTGCCGTCACCAGGAAGTACTTGCGACGCTGGGTCACGATGTCAAAGATGTGGGCATCCTTGAGTTTGCTCTTGGTCTCGAACGACAGGCCCTGGTCTACCTGCTCACATTCTCGAAGGTTGATGGTTCCTTTGAGCTTGGTGCAGGAGTTGTCCTTGAAGTACTGGAGAAGGATCTCACCTTCGATGTTGCACAGCTGGAAGTAACGTTTGCACCATCTCTGTAAATGGAGAAGAAGAGAGAAATGGTTTCATGAAAATATGAACTGAATTATAAAACAAAGCTCATTCTATTGTCCTGGCAAAAGAAGGAATAGTCAACATTCAAATGAATCGACAATTGAATTGAATAAAGTATAGTCAATTGAGGGTTGAGCATAGAGTTTGGCTTTGTAGAGAAATCAAATAAATTTAAAAGAAACTTCAGTTTCCCCCCACTCTAATTCAACTTTCAATGATGACACCACGAGCTCATTCATACAAACTAATGAACTTTTTTTTTGGGGGGGGAGGAGGGGGGCAGGGCATATGAAGACTTTGTAAAAGAAAAAGATAATGTATCCCTAAAGTAAAACAGAACCATTTCCACAACCTAAAACTTGCAAAAAAGTAAATACGTCTGTACAAGTATAATATCCTTTTGCAGCAAGAAACTGTGCAAATATTACAATCTCAAAACAAAGCCCATTCATGCAATTAAGGTTTGGGTTCATAGTTTAGAAGAAGAATGTTTAAAATGATGATCTTGCATTGGTTTGTGGACCATGATTGTTTCACTCATTTCTCAAATAAGAATGATTACACATATGAGTTGCTTTACAGTAAAGATTAAATGACCCACAGAAAAAAAAGAAAAAAACATTACTGAATACAATGCAACCCTATCCAGCTACAATTCAATCATATCCAGTGTATAGACCCAAATACACATCCTAACACTATTTTGAATAAATCATTGATTGACGAAAAAACACATATACAACTACCGACGAAACACCAGATTCGACCGGAATATGAGAAAAAATAAAAGATTTTACTTGCAGTGGAAATAAAACTCATGGTCTGTTCTAATGTTTACCCGTTTAAAAAAAATGCATTTCCAATTGGTTGCATGAATTTTCATCCAGATGTCTTGGGTTTATCATATATTTAGTTAGTTAAGTTGTTCAAATTGAAGCCAGCATGTTCTTATTCTGAGAAACACAGATAGATACACAATCTCTTTCCTGGTATTCGATTACCATAACAATTTACAAGTTTTGTACTCCTGCACGTACACATGGTGGTACCTACCGGTATATATCAAGCCTGTGTACAGACCTTCGCAAACTAATCTCTCACTTGCCATGATTTATCCTGCTCCGTGTACCTGCATCTTAAAGCCGACAAAGAGTTGGCCCACGTAAAATGTTTATTTCAGACCTTAAACTGCCAATTTGCCGACGTCATGCACCCTGATTTGATGTTTGTCAGTTATCCAAGAATAACTAGATACATGTAGGCGTGCATATGCACAAGTACAAACCTGCAACATTCAACCTAGCACTATAAATGAGCAGGCATTACGCAGCAAAATAAATCCTTATAGGAAAGCAGGGATCCCATCTCCCTAAGGAAAGTGTGCAAAAAGTTGTTAAAATACACCAGGGATGTCATAACTACGTTGCACTTTATTACCAAGCCACTGATCCACGCAAGTATAAAGTCATGTAAATATGGTTAAATACCAAATAAAATGAACTTCAAGTCAGTTCCACAGCTTGAAATAGCATCACATAGCATACAGGTAACTTACAACTGAGTTAAAATGCCAGAGCTGAACAAAAACATCTTCTTTCTGGCAACCAGCTAGCACATTAAAAAATATTAAAGTACACACTGTACAAGCCTGCTTCGATTGAAGTGCGTGAATCCTTCTATAAAGTGGTTGTTTCCATCGCAAAGCCAAAGAGCAGTATGATATCAGACTGGATTTTATCCAACATGACAGGAAAAAACACCCTAAAATAGTCCTTTGCAGAGAAAAACAACCAACTCAACTGCGCTATCATCAAAACATACTATCCTGTCAAAACAATCCGGTTTAAGTATGACACAACTTGCTATGATAACAATTTTTTTTTTTT
>BEXV01000840.1:30388-46072 GCA_003118195.1 Hemicentrotus pulcherrimus | reverse complement strand
TTCCATGACATTTGCTCCGGCGACAATTGCTCCGCTGTAAATTTCATACACTAATCGAATGGCTAACTTCAACCCTGGATTCAACACTATACCCTACCCTAAACCTAACCCTAAACCTAACATAAAACCCTATTGTAACCCTAACCCTAACCCTAACCCTACATCTTAGACGAAATAAAGCCCGTAGCAATTGTCGCAGGAGCAAATGTCGTGTTACCCCTAAATTCATATCATATTTGCAAGGAATATACCTTTTCATCAAACTACCTTAAATGTAATATGTCCGGCTGTCTGTAGATTTGAGATTTGTACCTTACTTTGGTTTGGACGATTGCTATTTTTCCATACTTTTTATGGGAGGGTGGGGGGGGGCGGCAATTAAAATCATCTTCTCCCATTTTTTTTCACTGCTCAGTACAAAACTGCAGCTCTCCTGAATCCAAGGACAATGTTTTTTGTTTCTTCAGAACATGGGATCGTGATAGTGCATGAAACGCAAATTTGTAGACAATCAATAAACATTGTTTTGTTTAGACAGAAAAAGATCATGGCCTGGGTACATCACATGTGAAGATTCAAATTACCCAGTGAGCACCAACTAATGTACATTAGTTTTGTAAGTAAAAACAGCTGGAAACATGTTTAAATTCACTGCAACAGACATGCAGAAGCATATAAGCTTTGAATCTGTTGATTTTGGAACAGAGAAAAACAGGATATAGCTGTGTGTTATTGAGTAGCTAGGCAGGAAGTTGTCACTGGCTTCAACATGCTCTCATGTGAACGAGAGAAGAAAAAAAGGGGAAAAAAGAGTTAGAAACGTCCTTACTAGGAAACCACTCAACGAACCCATGCTATTTTATTTTTATGTATATCAATCCCCTCTCTCTTTCTCTCCTTCTCTCACTCTTTGTTTTAATTTTTAGAAAAGCAACTTGAAGGATGCCACAAGATCATGTATGCTATTAAGAAAAATCTGTATCTGGTAGCAAGTGGATGTATAATTAAGTTGGCCTAAACATGTTCTTTGTGGGAATTAACAGCTCTCTGAAATACATATTTTTTTCTACAAATACTGTGTAAATACAGGCAAAATATTTTAATGAATTTGAACAGAGAAGAATAGTAAATATTTTCCTGTTTAAAAAAAAGGTCTGCTCTTGAAATTTAATGGATAAAACATGCTGGATTCATTGGTGCAGCTATCCTATCTACAATGTACATTGATCTGGTAGACTGCAAGAACAAGAGATATCATATTTTTATGTAAGAGTAGCGCCTGACATTAAGAATTATTATAGTTGATAATACATGTAACTCAACACTAATACATACCATGTGAAACTACTAGTAATCCTGAAACTAGTTTATAGTCACAAATCCCTGTCAGTCACTGAGTGTAACAGTGTCTGGAAAATGACAATTAATTAAAGCTGAAAGCATACTGCATATGTATGGCTATCTTCATCAGCTTGAGTTTGCCAAATAGCCTGCTATTTCTGATTCAGGAAATAAGCCCGATGTTACAAATCGTGTCTTCATCAGCTCGAAACTCAAGCGCAAGAAATTTGCTCGTGTTCGCGGATAGTGCGAGGCTTCGGGCTGTTGAAGCTGCATCGGACAAATAGCACAAGATTTCATGGGAAGATTTCCCAAGCAAATAGCCTGCTATATGTGTCTTGACTGTCTTCACCTGCCATTTCGTGAGCGGGTTAATTTCCTGAATCATAAATACACTGTAGCGGGCTATTTGGCTAACTTGAGCTGATGAAAACAGGTCTATACATTAGGTCTTCTTTGACACTTCCAGAAAACCAGCAGAGCTAGGCTCTACTCAAGGCTTTACGCATTATATTAAAGTGCCCAAGTATTACAGAGTCTGTGTCTGCAGAGTGAAGACTATCATGAAACCACACTCCTCGGAATCACCCACTAAAAGCAAAATGATTTGCACAGTTCAGTACCCGGGTACATAATATTGATGAATATTTATGAATACCAGGGTTCTGACCACATTCAGGTTAACAATGCCACAATCATCACGCACAATCTACTTTTAGTATGATNCCCCCCCACCCCAATAAGATGACCTAAAGCTGAATCATTAAACCCGGGCAGGTAATTTCTCGAGTTTACTTTTCCCAACCCGCTCTCTCTCTCTCGCTTGTGTTAACAATTGATTGATTATTATGGACAGAGAACCTGCATTAGAATTAGATTGGATACAATCTTATATGCATGCAATGACCTTTTGTTTAATACCACATTATGGGCAATGATGAATCTACTTGTCTGTCATGTTCATCTGATAAGAATACGTGCATCTTATTAGGGTTGTCTCACACAATGATCCTTTGGGAAGAAAAGAGTGAGTCGTATTATATCATTACATGTTGATTTCTACATTTCTTATCTAAACTACATGTACATGTATATGTACAGGGGGTGTATTAAAAGCTGTTAGCAGCTTTGAAAATATCTTGTAAAAGTTATTTCAAAAGGCAGGAAATGTTGATTCACATCATTCATATTCTCTATTATTATGGGAGATTTAATTTTCTGAATGTGGAATTTATAAAAAATGTCTATAATAATCGAATTTTTGCTTTTGAATATATTTCATTTTAATGCTACAAATGGCTCTCCACAATTTTTAAGTCGAAGTTAGATTTAAGTTTGACTTAGTTAGAATCTTTGTGAAACACCCCCAGGTGCAACAATACGATATAGAGCTCGGTATATTTTGTCTCCTTCATCATGTCCATTAATATAGTAGTTAACTTCCCTATTCAGTTATTACTAAAACTTCTGTAATAAAACTTACTCAAATACTTCTTGAACTTCATACTTCAAACCCTTTGTTAAAAACAACATCAACAATAACAACAAAGTTGACTAATTTTATTGTACTTATTCAAGATACATGTCTTCTGTTGTATTTTATCATTTTATTTCATTTTTATTGATCATATTGTGTTGTATTGTTTTCATTAAAATTTATCAAATACTTTTTTTCAAATCAATATTTACAGTAAATGGTGATCATACTATTTCAGTACTTTTTGGAATACATGTACATGCAGATTGTGATATTTTAATTTGATTTGATTTGCAAATTACACTGAGTACAGATAAAATTGTGTAAATTGCTTAAATGCTGTAAGAAAATCTACATGTTTTTAATTGTTCCTCATTTGTAATGAAAACTCTAGCAGTGCCATTATAGTTTTTATTTTTCAGATGCCTAATACACTAATGAACACATACATGTATACAAGATGATTCATGCCGGGTCTTCTTGAAAGGAAGACTGTCTGATTGATTCCTCATCCTATATACAAATTATATCCAAAACAGTAATCTGAAAATACACGTTGCCAATACATTTCCAGTATCAATTTACTAAATTGTAGTTTTTGATAATTTTAGCCTCAAAATAATAATAAAGACAGTGCTTTTAAAGCGTTTACCACCAAAGCGCTATAACAAACAAAATACAATGGTGAACAATTACATATTAAACAAAACAACAAATTAAACCTACAATGAACCTACAAAGTACAATACATATGAAATATACATCATTGTGAACAGAATTTATCATCTAAAGCAATTTTGAATAAAAAGATTACAAATTAGAGTCCCTAATCTTTGTAAGTTACTCAAAATGTCAATGAAAGAAAATTATAAATGAATTCTGAAATCATGAGATTAGGTCATTCATAACATTGTATTTAATAATAATAATACATGTATACATACCAATAAACCTCAGGAAAAGAAAATCAGGTTCAACTCACAAACTGATGGGCCACAGAATATATCCTGAAGGTAAACTAAAGTATTGCCATAAAAGTGTCTACAAATCCAGATGAGATGAATTGTGCATCACTACTTGAGGTTACACACAAAAAATTGATGCGATTTCTATAAATTCTGCCAGTTGAGAGTAAAGATAGGAATGCCACATCACCATGAGATAATCTATGACTTAATGAAAACAAATGTCCAAAAAGTCGAGAGCGATGCTTCTTATGCCCAAATAGGTAAACACTACAGAAAACTTTCAAATCCTGCACAAGTGCTTCAAGAGTCATGTCAAGAAGTCCTTCAAACGCACATCCGTGTTTCGAGATTAGCACATCATTTATTAATTCTGCAATGCATTCAAAAATAGGCACTTTCCTCCAGAGTCCAGGTAGGTCCCAAAATAGACCTTTCCTGTAGTTTGAAACTAACTAGACAATTTACGAAACTGTGTATACAACTGGGGATTCACAGTACTAATAGGTCCTAGTCATTCCCCTATGTTGGCAGGGAAATACTAGCTGCGTTGACTTTGATACACAGCACTTTCTGCTGATTCACGTCAAAGGCCAACCTGCTGGAGAACTGAGATCTGGAGGTTGATACAAGTCGCACAACATCCGCCTTTCACATCCACTTTTCTCAAAGACGACAATCAAGTCATCCTCTCAAAAGGTAGTTGCATTAACGACTCGCCCATCTATAATGAACGAACACATCAGAGGACTGGATATACATTAGACTCTCAAGCTCCCCTGGTCGAGTCAGGGATTGCATTAGGATGGATGGAACCCTTGGTGGATGCATTCACACTTAGCACTTGATCCCAGTCTCACGAGGTTAAATTGGAAGTGATGATGACCCTGCTGGACATGTTCATACTTGGCATGTAATCCCAGTTGAAAATATGGGTCAACCCTGATAGACACATTTATACTTGGCCCTTTAATACACTGTACATGTCTAAGCTGATATCAGGATGGAATCATGACAGACACATTCATACTTGGTTCTTAATCTCAGTCGCAGATGAAATCTGGATGGGACCACAATGGATGCATTCATACTTGGTTGTTTATCACATTTGGGTGTTATATGTTCTGTTGAAATGATAGGTTAGGAACCCGAGTTTTGATGCATTCATACATGTACTTGACTCCCCTTCCCACTCACATGTATATCAGAATACCCTTTGACACTTGCCTCTTAATCTGCACCATGTGCTTGTTCTGTTGAAATGCTAGGAACCCGAGCTGCATTCATACTTGACTCTTCATCCCAGGACCCAGACCCAATTAAACCAAAATCAAAAGACTCTTATCGTTAATGCTTTCACACTTGTCTTTGTGTTTGTCCCCGTGTTTGTTCGGATGAAATCTGGATGGGACCATGATGGTTGCATTCAGACTTCGCTCTTCTCCCACTCACATTTATGACCAAAATGTGGTTGAATCAGAACTACCCCCTGATTGACTTCAATTCATGCATGTATCTATTTGGTTCTTCATCACAGGCCTACATTTGAAATCGGATCCATCCACACATGGCCGTTAATCTCAGTCACGCGTGTCCAAGTTGTAAGGTTTAAAATGTGGTGAGCAAAAGATCCAGACAAACACCATCGATTCATTTCAAAAGTTTAACTCTGAGTCAAATTTGACAGCTATGGTGACCTTTTTGTTTAAAACAACAGGAAATCACAATTTTGTCACAAATACACAAAATCTATTATGAGGTCATGTACATGTATACCAACAAACACAACAGTGGTGATACCTAGGCAACAGACGATACAAGCTTAATCTCAAAAGCTGAGATACAGGGTAAATATTTCATTTAAATGAACAGACATTACAACGTTACATGTACACACAAAAAAAAAAAAAAAAAGAAATTTCAATGATGCTAACGGCTTTCCATAATTGTTAAGTCTAACTTAGAGTTAAGTTGGACTTAGGATCTTTGTGAAACACCCCCCAGGCTTATTGTGTATTCTCTATTCAATAATTAGTACTTGACTTTTTTATATGATGCCAAATAATTTGAGTTGAATTAAATTGAAATGATCCAGAGCAAAATGATGAGTAGTATCTGTGACTGTGAGTTCAAAGAAACTTTTCTCTTCTCTTGATTTTATACTCTCATTCTTAGTGCATCAACAAAATAAATGGAAGAAGAAATGAGCTTGATTACAAATCCATAAAATTCCAAAGGAACATTTCAATAATTTGAAAAGTAATTTCATCAGTCAAAAACCTTTTAGTGAATTTACAAACAGTGTATGAAAGAAAATAAGTCAGTAAAACTGACATTGCACTTGATGATGTTCTGATATCATCCCTGTTCACACTATATGAAAGCTTCCCATTCCCATTAGCCTGGTCATCTGGGTAGGATATTAGTACTTACAGCTGATGTTGTGTGAATGCAACCACTCCATTGACAAAGGCCATATACTGTACATACCCTCTCACAGCCAGCCCAGTGCTGCTTGTGATGATTTAATTTCCACTCCAGAAAAAATCAGACAACTCTAATCAAGAATCAAGGCATAAAGGTGGTTGTAACTTGTAACTAGTCTTGACTCAAGTTGCAGAAACATCAAAAGTGTCCATATGCATAGCCTATAATTATACTTAATTCCACCCCCCCCCTCACCTTCTCTTTTCTTTATGGGGGAGCGTTGATTTTCTATATTGGTCCGATAATTCTAAATACAAAAAGCTATTTAAATATCATATTGCAATATGTGCCTTCATCATTTTTGATATTTTTCAATTAATACAATTGCATAGCACCTCTTTCCAATGGTAGCTTGTCTATCATTTTGATGTAATAAATTTTGATGTACTCCAGGGCTACACATCCTTTATGTTTATGTCAACCTGGACTTCTTAAATATCATTTATGATCTTAAAGTACCAATTACAACCATTTAATAAACACAATGCAACTGAATCGAATGACCATCTTTTGTTTTTCATGTATACAGGTGACAGGAAAGACAGATATTCCTTATAAGGAGGCTACATGTACATCTAATTTTCTGGAGCAAACTACCATCAAACCCTGCATGTTTTCATCAGTGTTGTCCTGAGTAGAATATTAAAATCACGACTCATCAAGTTTCAAGTGTGCCCAGAGTTTCTACGACTTAATCCGGCCTGCTCTGTAGTGCATTAGTTAATAAATTGGACTGTGGAATAATTAAAGGGTACTTCAGAGTCCTGATCAAGCCAGGGGCCCCGTATATCCAGGGATGTGGCACTTTAATGCAGCGATGATCGAGAGTCTTTTATTTCCACAAAATTTCAATTATCCTGTTTCCCAGTAAGCATCCAGGAACTAGTAACTTTTGTGTCTTGTGCTTGTAATTCTCCTCTATACACAGTAGTAGATCAATCAAACAGGTCTAGTGCAGAATATTAATTCCTTTAAAGGAAACGTCACCCTAAAGAAAATGAGATGATTTCCTGCCCTTTGATGTACAATATTCCTAATACTAAAGTGTACAAGAGTATATAAATGAAGATATTCTTGGCATGATGTACATGTATTTATGCCTTTTATGACATGGGTGCAGCCATTTTCTTGATATGGCGTACCAGGCAACAAAATAATAAATAATAATAATATAATATATCTCTCTGGATATTTTAAGTTATTTGATGGTGTGACATTTCCTTTAAAGATATAAACTGGTAGCTGAAATCAACAAGAGCTCAAATGTAAGCATACATTATGTACATGTACATGTACATGCATTTTGTAGATTTGTAGTTGATACATACATGTACATGTACAAATACATACATTGTATATACTGATGTTATTGTTAGGGTGCTACTGTTATTACAAAAACATAGAGACTCTGCTTTGTTTGCAAGGGAGAACTCATTCCTAGAAATTAGAATGTTTTGACTAACCAAGTATCAAAATCTTCCATGATGTTGTTGTAGTTGAAAGTATGAAAAGCACCTCACCCTGAGGGGAGGGGGGAGGGCCGGAGGGGTATTATAATTTTAGGGTTGCATGTGGCTATCAAATCTTTTGATTGGATGATACAATGTAGTACAGTACATATGTACAGGTACATGTATCAAACAGGAAAATCGCAGGTACCAGGTACATACATGTACAGTACATATTCCTTTTGAATTCATACTACAAAGATTAACAAATTGAAAAAGAAGAACGCAGCCTGTAATTCTGTTATCTTTTGCATTCACTTTTCTCTTCTTACTTTTACTGGTAGTGGTAGTGTTTAGTGTGGCACGAGTATGAAATGCACACCATCTCTACATAACAGTAATAATAGAGAGCTTTTGTAAAGTCCATCACCTCAAGTAGATCATGCGTTATGAAACTCTATCAGACCTACCAGCTGTGCTACATGTAATTGTTGATACAGCATCCTACAAGCATGGAGATAAAAGAAGAGATTTATCTCCATGCTACAAGTATCTTTCTTGCCCACTAAATTGCATTATGGGTGACTACAATGAACCTACCCAACGGTACTTCCTTTGCAAGACTGGGTCCTATGATGTTACATAAGGGCCTACATGTACATTTAATACCAGGTAGTTTTTTCACACAAGTCGATATGTTATGTTATCATTTTTTTCTTCTATTTACAGCAGAAGTACGTACAGTACATTGTATATGAAGGAGATTCTATTCTATATACATACATACTCCTCACTCCTGAGTATTTCTCGTCTAAAAATAAAGGTGATGTGCACATTCATGATCGCCATTGTATTAAATTTGTGACCTTGAACATGATCCTGTGACAAAAGAACCTCAAAGAACCTCACCCGCTTGAAAGCAATTTGGAATTTGGAGTACCAGGCTCGATCAATAAATCTAGCCCTATATATGATACTTGATAGGATACTTTTATTTGAAGATTGACCTGTGGCATGAAATTTCACTTCATGTAAAATTCAGTTATGAAGGAAAAAAAATGAAATTCTAGCCATTTTTCTAAACTGGCAAAAGTAGGTTTTCGGTACGTTAAAAAGAATGCAAAATCTGTATTTTTGTCCCACATGTAGAGATCAGTGTACTGAATGAGAGACATCAAATCCAGCCCTGACAGTCACCGAAAGAGCCTGGTTGGTTTATGGCTCAAAACAACTGAGGCCAATCCAATAAATAATCAATAAACATGAATCACAAGAATTCTGTCTCAAGAGCTCAAGTGGACGAAAAGAAAAGTTTTTTACTCACTCAGATCACAAATGTAATCACCTTTCTGATGCCATAATCATATTATTTCAGAAGTAAAATATATGTCCATGTAAACAAATAAAACAATAAATGTTAAAAGCCAGAAAGGTGCAGCCAATGTCCTTCTGGGCTCTGGCTCTATATTATGTGCATGTCATGATGTTTAAAAATCCCATCGAAGAAATCTACTGTACTGACGAATGGAAATATATCTCAGAAGGAAAATATCTGAGATTTGTTCACAGCTGTGTATGAAAGTCACCTACACATGTACTTGTGAGAGTATTTATAAAACACCTTAAAAAACTCTGCACATTATATTCTGGGATTGTTTACATTCAAACCTCTGCAGGAGACCTATTGCACCAACCTGTGAAACACTACCCCTTCTCATATTCACAAAAGCAAAGAGATTTTACCTACAGTACTTCTCTACAACCCTGCCAGAGTGCCAGGTGCTCTGTTCTTTCACCAATGCAGGACTGTGTTTAGGGTAGGAGGGGCGCTTTGAAGAAGACACCTAAAAAGATCTCTCACAGCCTCCTCACTCATCACAGGAACTACAGAGTCAATGTCGAACCCCAAAGCTTGGCACACCAAAACGTTGTTGATATTAAACGCATTGTAGACGGACTACAACTACGGCCCTAACACAATGCCCTAGCAACATTAGATTGACATGAATACCTTCCTTGTTGTGTACATGTACTTCCCCAACTCGTGAGGTACATGTACATGTAATCCCAGAACTGTTAGCTGGTATCTCTTTTTTTCTCAGGATCAGGATCTAGACTGCACTTATTTATAAGCTGACAATGTAAAAACATCCTGCCTGCAACCAGGTAATGGGATATTATGGAAGCAAAATGGGGTTTTCTTTTGTTTGTTTTTTTTTATTGAAAAGAAAAGTGCTTTGGGAGAAACACCGGACTAACTACATTAAGTTCTGGGAAGAAGTGAACAATTATTGGTGAGCATTATCATTGTTATTCTGCAACTGTGGAAGAACATAAAAAAAATGTTCCCTGAAAAGCATGGCTCTTCAAATGCTTTCATATTCTAAATATGGCATGTAGTGACAACATGAAAAATTGTGACAGATTTTTTTATGCCACATGTTCGTGTAGCCCCATCTGAATATTTCTGTGCATAGTGCTTGTTCCTTTAATACCAAGACTGGGCCAAAATTCTTATCATTTTGATGATTCTAGAACCTTGCAGTACACACGAAAACGTATGCATGTACCTGATAATCATTTTTTTTTTTTATTCGATTCCACACCGTTTCTTTCACAATGCAATTGCATGGCCACCGCTCAACTTTATCTTTAATAGTTTATCAAGCAGTATAGAGGTTGTTTGTATTTAGAAAGGTAACATTTATCAACTTTAATAATCATGATCATCCATATATGGCTTGTTGAAGAAGAAAAAAAGGGCAATCCAAGGGAAACAAAAAAAGTATTACTGGTACACAAAAGCAAAATAAAACCTTATTTTCCGCACCCCTCCAAATTACAGGTCAACAGGGGTCAAATTTGCCACAGTTACAATTTATTACTGTGGCGATGAGCCGTGCTTAATGAATGCAAAGTCATTGTGATTATGTGAACTCCACATACCGGTACATGTAAGATGATGTCATTAAGTGGATACCGTAGCTAGTTTTTAGGTCGACAACTTAGATTTTAAGTTTTCAGAGATCTGTTATTCCTCTGACGGACACTTACATGTACATGTACATGCCGTTAATAGCATAATTGATTATTTAATTGATAGTTATTGTAATTTACAGCTTATAATAAGATTTCCATTGATATATAATTCATCTACGGTAGTTCATTTTTTCACTCCGACAGGGTCTTTAAAGTACAATGTGTACATTTGTACATACATGTACATTGTACAAAGTAAATGCACATGTACGTGTCATGTACATTTGTACATGTCATGTACATTTGTACATGTCATGTACATTTGTACGTGTCATGTAAGGTGCATGCAACACTCCCCAAGGGCAAGGCCTAATCTATATCTATACAATGTATGTACTAGAATGGAGATAAAGGTTATCAGGACAAGATCTTGCAAATAATGTGCCATATTTATTGTATTGCTGAAATGTTTAGACTCCGCACACTTTTGTGCATGTATTTGCGTGATACCAATCCGAGAATTGCACATCAATCAAAATGAAGATTGGTTCAAATTTTGAGATATATGTGAACTACATGTATATGTTTTGAATAAAATAATCTACATGTACAGGGTGTACATGTAATATGGTCATTAATGAGCCTAATATATATTAGTGATTAGACCTGTAAAAATGCAATAGTTTCATGACCTTCAATAGTCTGACTCAATTGGCATTGTAGGATATCCTCTGTTTGGAGCATGAAGGCCTTTAACTCTGCATAAAACGATATGAGTTAATGCCCTTCCGGCTCCAAACGGACAACGTGATTCATGCTTGTCATGTGCAACTCGTTCATCAGTGCATAATATCTTCCAGGTTGAAATTTTATATCTTTAAATAAATTTTTTTGTGGGACCGGTCACCAACCTGCATCTAAGCACATGATTGGTATCAATGCAATTGCAACCAGCTGATTCCCAGTTTGATGACATCAACCTACCCATTAGACCACAACCTGTCTATATAAATGTATCATAATCATGACTAAGACCATGTTGTCCTTGATATGGTACAGCCTGGTATACATGTGTAGATGAATAACCTTACATTACCCAGGGCAGCATCTCACTGTTCTCACAAAAGCCGTCATACATGTACAGTTGTACATTGTACAAGTTCACCAACATCCCATTGAAATGCGTGTATAAAGTTTCAATGGGATGTCGGTGAACTTGTACTTACATGTATGACGGTTTCATGAAACGCTGCTCTGTATGCTACCCACATTATTTGTACTTCCTTGACCAACAATATCGGTCTGGGAAAAAGAGAGACAAATAGGAAATGATGAAGAGGTTGATGACTATGGCATGTATGTTACATTCATTCAGGATCTGACTGTACAAAATGTGATCAATAATATCACTATCATTTACAAGAACCCACAATGCACAATATGTAGAATATGGCAACAAGATTGAGGGCCAAAGATTTAAAGCGATGGTTCATTGGAATGTGGAAAATTGGCAAATTACACCTCTACAGATTGCTGAGAACATTAACAAAATGAGCAGAGTACTTTTGAAGCCCTCACTGTTGTGAGGAATAAATTTAATGCAATTTTGTTACCCTTTCCTGAACCCACTGACTAAGTGAATTGACGGCGTTATTTTGCATGCGAAACTACAGTATGTCTATGACGTCACAATATGAACGACCTACATCACACATTCGGGACAATGTTGGATACCAATTGCAATTTTCAGATACCGGGGTTAACATTGTTTGTACATGTATATTTACCGCCAGTGGTGATATTTCCTCTATTTTTGGCATTTGTAATGAGATACACTGAATAAATGATACTTTCTACAAATGTTTGTTTGATTTTTATATTTTTTTCCGTCACATTTGAGCATAAAAATCAGAAAAATAATCACATATTCTGAGGGCACTTCAGCGTGTATGTATCTGATCTGGGAAGGCAAAGGACATTTTGCATGCTGACCTAACGACTCTTTTTGAGTAAAATAGGCGACAAATTTACATAGAAATGTCCAGATATTCATTACACAAATGTGGGATTACGCCGAGTAATTTACATTTTTGGTAAATTAAGTTGTATAGGACCTGATAAACCGAGAGAAACAGATCAGTCCGGTTCGCGATTCACGGCTCGCTTGAGCGCCGGGCTATGTCCTAGGCTGGATAGCAAGCTGCGCTAGATGTGATGCACGCATAGAGGTCAGTGTATTGCACACATAGTTCATGCACAGAGTATGCACGCACAGCTACTAGCTATGGTAAACTTGAACGCTACATCGACGATATATTCACTCGCTTTTTGGAAGTTATATACCTTTTATATCTTGACTAACGTCAGATTAAGAACCAAAACCATGCCATGGAGGAGCTTTTTGGAGTATACTCAAGTATGTTTTCGTCCATATCCATATTTCCAGAGGAATTTGATGAAGGTAAACAGCGTACAGTGTAAATGGATACGGTACTCGAGAGTCAATGCAATACATGTGAATAGCACGCAAAGTGCATCTCGCACCGTCGTCAATCATTTCAGCTGAGCGGCCAGCTGTTCATATTGTGACGTCACTTCAAAAATCAGCTGACTTACGATGTTTTCGGGGCGTTGAGTGGGTTGATTTTTCGTCAAGTTCAATCAACTTTCACAAATTTCGCTCGAATGTAAAAATTACACAAATGTAATGATTTTACTCAGTGTAATTTTTCGATTGCAATGATACCAAATTCAGCCAAGTTTGAAATCAATGAACCATCTCTTTAAGCTAAATATGTCACTGTGCTGTAGTCTACATGTAGGATGAAGATTCAAATGTTTAGAACAACTGTATCGTACATGTAGATACATAATTTCCTCATTTTTCAATCAAAATATCAAAATGACTAAAAGACAAGAAACAAAAACGTTAGATACTTTGAAGACACCCTACTGGTTGTAATGTTTACTTTTTAATACATGTACATGTACTTGTACATGTGCCAATAAAGTAGAATTAACTCCATGTACAATGTTAATGTTACATAATACTACTGCTTCCCCTTTCAAATTCTAACTGGCCATTTTATAACAACAACAAAATAATACATTTACATCAGAGCCCCACACGAACTAAGAGGCTCGGACCGGGCATCTCTTAGTTTGAGCCCTGAATTACACACAAAGTTATTAAATTCCATGGTATGTAATTGTAAGTCAATCAGAAATAAATTATTATGTGATTACAACTCTGTTAAATTTGCTATATGTTTCACGTTTTGCCATTTCTACTCAAATATAAGATTTAATATCATATAATAGAGTAATAGACTAGGTAGGAAATACAAGATGTATATGTAAACGTTGGCTTACATTGTACATACATGTACATGTACAATGTAGGTTCACTGACACACAGCAATTTTTTTTCAAAGTAATTAAGAAATCAGATCAGAATACTACAAGTACAAGAGTCTAACACTGCACATGAATTATCATGAAAATATTAATCTTTCTACATCGAGAGCAATAACAATTACAAGAGTACTCGAAAGACTATAAAACCCCTCTAATAATTTCATTTGACTTGCAAATTAAAAAAAAATAAATAGAACTTAACGATGCTTACCGCACGGTTAATCTTGTGTTCAGGAGGCGATTTGGTGAGATATCCTTCGTATAGTACTTGTGTTGCCATGATGTACTGCTTTTAAAGAGTTAATTGTCCTTGTATGATGGACGATAAAGTACTTGTTACAAATAAGTACTGTAGTAAAAACAAATAAGTTTCCACTCTTCACATGGTACTCTCTGGCTCCGACTGTCAATTTCTGATCATCAAATAACAGTGACAGTAAAATGTCAAGTAAAATGTTGACTGGTACTTGTTGTGCTACTGCTAAGTCAACTATTAGTTGCACTGGTGAGCATTGTAGGTATTCAATTCTAATGAATTATAAGTTAGCAATACAAGTCCACCACGAGTCCACCATCATTGTTTGAGTGCCATGTCACTAGCTACATGCACAAAGCTAGCTCGATGCAAAACACCGTGTCGTCCCTATCCACTACGCCTGAACGCTTGGGGTGCTGCTCGTATGTTGTGATGACCTGCCAACCGGGCGTGAGAGTAAACGCCTTTTTCCGAATGAAACAGCTTACACGAGATCTTGTTTTGGGCTGAACAACAACATGCACTGTTTAACAAAAGAATTTTTTGTTGCACTAATAGCAAGTTAGGTGCAATCAGTAATGTTCATCTGAAGTTATACCAATTGGCACCACTAACCACATATTCTTGGAAAAGATGACAGTTTTCTCTAACGTTCCTGAGCATGTCGTTTCCGTACCGTGCGTGCGGAGTGGCGGCCATGTAAATTTTGTCGGCGATGAAATGTCATCATAATATGCATGCTATCATCCCATCATCGGTTTAATATGATTGGAGGAAGACAATTTTTACAAGTTTCGGTACCTTGTAAAGTAATAAATCTTTCTGTAACTTCAATTTAAACGAGTAATTATACACCATTTGATGATTTGATTACATGAAATGGGGGAAATGCCTATAGTTTAAAGTCACTGAAAATTAATAATGGAATAAAAACAAACTAGAGAGGTGATGCAATTATGTGGCTTCCCTGAAGCCACCGAATCTTGTTGGTAAATTTGCGATGTCTCAAGCCGGAAGTAAACAAACCAAAAATGATTGTTATTGTGTATTGCATTGTGTGGAGCATGTGTAGATTGATTTTATTCGCCAAGCTTCCAGCATACAACCATATAAGTTTAACAGATCAAAATTAGGTCAGCTTGAACAGGATAACCCAAGAGCTTATTTCCAGTGGGTTATATACATGTAAAAAATTAGAAAATTAAAAACGTAGTATATTTACAGACAGATAAGAAGAATAAAACTACAGATAATGATGATATAATAACAACATTGAACAGATACTGATGGAAATGATAATACATACAAGAAGAA